>VDFB02182255.1:0-25422 GCA_007258455.2 Sequoia sempervirens
CTTTATGATTAGTGCTTTTACAAGGCTTTTTTTTAGGATTATAAGGCTTTTAAGGCTCTTAATAGACAAAATTACAATATTTGATACAAATTAACTTTCAAAGAAAAATCTTTAAAAAAAAACCTTGTAGTTGTTTTTTTTACTCTTCAATATCTTTCTAACACTTTTTTTTGTTTTTGAAAAATGGATTACAAAAGTGAAAGATATGACTTGTTGAAGATAAAAAAAAAATGCAGTAGATTCAACCAAATGCAGCAGATTCAACCTGCAATATCTGATTGAAAAAGGAAAAAAAATTTACTCAAACCTTTTTTATGGAAAATGTTCATTTCTAGCTTTCTAGCAAGTACTCGTTTGCAAAAATCTAACACCCGAGGCAAAAGTTATGCAATTTTGAAAAATGTTGCAAAATCTACCTATGAAAAACAACTCATGCCTTTTACTGATCTTATTTCTAAAAAAATTATCAACTTTTTGCAAAATTTAATGACTACCTAAATGGTTTTTCGATGCTGGGAATAAAACCCATAAATCATTTTTCTTGAAAACGAGTGGAAGCTAGATTTATGAAGCCAAAATGAAAACGTCTCTAGTAAAAATTCAAGTTTTTAACTTTGATTTTTTTACTGTATCCTCCAATCTCTGATTTTGATGAAATAAAATTCAATTTTGACTTTCTCAAACCTCCTGGACTCTTTGGAAATGCTGAAATTTTTTCCAATATTACCAAAAAGCTACAAATCATACATATCTCATAGGAACATATATATGTAAACTAGATTAAATATATGCTTATTTTTCCTTTAAACTATTATGATTCTCCAAGTCATATGAGAATGCAAGAGAAGAGCATACTTGGTTTTTAAGAAAAAATATTAGCTTGAACTATTAGTCTCGAATCTCTCAAAAAAATTAGAAAAATAATGAGCTATACCAGACAACAGGGCTCTGATACCATGTTAGATTGTGCGATAAGTGAGAACCGAGCTAAAATTTGATGTCGGTCGTAGATCACATGCAACTTCACTCAACAGATGATCAAAGATCAAAATAGCAGAAAGAAGAGAAATCTAAAATGAGAGAAAATAGAGACAAGGCAAGAGAAATTGTAGAATACTCTCAATACTCTCATCAAGCAATCACCAAACTAGCCAAACTAGTGAAGGTGAGAGGAGAGTGCTCAATATATAGAAAAATAGGGACATGTACTTGGGGAAATTCCAAAACATGTGGCATAACCTCCTCAAGTGAAGATAGGAGAGAGGTGGCACATAAAGCCAAAAGAGGGTGAGAAACCCAACTACCCCATAAACTACTCAGGTAAATACAAAATAGTGGTTATGAGAGGTGGCACAACAAGCCAAAAGAGAGTGTGTAACTCAACTACCCATGTGTGGGAGAGAGTGACACATGTAGCTATTGTATTTTTCCACATGTCCTCATATTACCACATCTAATAAACCTAAGCAAGCTTAAATAATAATGTAGGGAAAAAAAGAAACACCCCTAACATAAGGAAAATAAAAACCTTACCTAACAAAACCTACTAGGAATTTAATGAAGACCTGCTATGTTGAAGCTCTCAATATGTGGATTTCCCTTATGTGACTGGATTTGATGTGTGTTTATAAAAATTTTGGTAGCATAACATTACCAATTTTCTCAAGAGTTCATAGGTTGTAAGATCCTTAAAAATGACTAAGTGTTTTGCATTTGATGAGTGGAGAGATGGATGGAGGGCTAGGATTGCATGATGAGATATCAATGGCTATGATACATTGAGACATCTCAACATGAGAGGATTCGAAGTGGCATCATGAGAGATGAGGGGGTATGGGATATCTCAAGGCCTAGGATGGTGACAATGTAACCATGTGGAGGCTTGAGAGGGAGATTGGTACTTGGAATGTAGTGGTAGATGGGGAAGATCTTCCTCATAAAGACCTTTCTTGTCCCCAACACTCCCAAGGTATGGGATGGAAAGGAATAAATGAATTTTAAATTCCTTAAGTGTACTTTAGAAAGAGGATCCGTGTGGAGTTGTTTATCAAAAAGGGGAAAGAATTTAAGTCTTTGGAGGAAAAAGTGGGTAGAAATAAATGGAAAGGTGATTATCACTTTCCTAATTAGGGATTAACAATGTGAAAATGATTATGATAAGGATTAGGTGGATTTTAGGATTAATAGGGAATGGTTAGGATGCAAGTGGGAAAAGTTGAAGGATGTGATACCTCTTAATCCCTGATTAAGTGTGTGCACATTATTAGTGGGTGGAATAGAGTTTGGATTAGGGAATATGAGAAATGATGGAGGATGTGAGAAGTGAAGAGAGAAAAAAGAGGGAATTAAGTAATTTTATTTAATTTTTTGTGAGGGAATTGTGATTAAATTAATTAAATAAATATATTTATTTAATTTTAAGAAGGGGTGAAAGATAAGGTAAATAATTGATACAATAGCATAACGATGCTCCAAGTGAAAATGAGTGACATTTTTTTATAAATGGCTAAGTAATGGATATAATAGATTGGTGTGAAAAGGGATGGAGGGTTGAGATTTCTTGATGTAGATCAAGGGTTGAGATGAGAGGTGACCTTTCAAGTCACAAGATTGTGTCAAGTGGCATAATGAGAGTGTTTGAGGGAGATTGTACCCTTGAGGGGCCAAGGCCCATGTTACATGGTATCAAGGTTATACCATAAGTACAAAGGGCCATATGCTTGATGTGATGGAAAGGGTTGACCCACTTAATCAAGGATTAAGTGTGTACAACCATTTAAGGGGAGATTAGGTGAGGATTAGGATTAGGATTAGTGTAAGTGGGGTAGTTTGATGATGTAGATAAATAATTAAATTAAATCTTTTATCTTGGGCTAGGACTTAGGAAAATAGAGAAAAATAAAGAATATTAATTAGATAATATAACATTATTTATTTAATGTAAATAATTGTGAACTAGATGAAATAGGGATAAATTGACCAAATGTAAGTGGTCAACTTTAGGTTTCTACAGTCACAATAATGTACAAGTAGACATCAAAGAAGGAACACATTAAAGTTCACATGATAATGGATCAAGATGAAATGGAGCATATTAAGTTGACAACTACATGCTAAAGGATGAATTAGGTTTCGAAGAAAGGGAAACTACTTAGGTTGTATCTTTATATTTTAGTGGAAAACTAAAATTTATAATGCCAATTTTGAAAGGATAAAGCATAACAATTGTAAATTTGAGTCACCGCAACATGCATCATAATATTCTAGTTATTGCATATGTATCAAAATTTAAGGATAGTTTTTTAGGCCAAGAATTATCGATGTTATAGAGATGCTTCTCAAAGTAAAACTAGGTTTTGTTCATAAAAAGGTATTAGTAGTAGTAGTTGTAGCATAATCCTATATAAACATACCTACATTTCTTTGAGGTTAGATTAGGTTCATGTAAGGTTAAATTGGTCAAATTCCCATAAATATAAAAACCCTTAATTGCTAATAAATTAAAAAATTGTCCATTAAATTGCTCAAAAATTGATTCCCAACATGTGTATTAATATTTTTATCATCAAAAAGATAATGCATTCAAAATTTAATTGAGAAAAACATAAACAAAAAAAATACCTGGATATATTAATAAAATGGATTATATTTAAATATAAATTTTACTAAAAGATAAAAAAAAAAAACTTTAATAGTGACCTTAATCTATGTACCAAGCTTCATTTGTGAGAAATTCATGGCTCATGGCAACAAGTTGTCAATGTTCAACTATGGTCACACTATGGAAGTTCACCATAAAAGGGAGTTAGGTTATGAATGCTCCTTCATTTAGGAAGCAAGAGACATACTTAGAAGCAAGAACTAGCACCCCAAGACATGGATAAACTAGAACATTATCCAAGCCTCCTAGGTAGTATTCATGAACCACAAGCATAACCAATGATAGAAAATCATATTATGGCACTCCAATGTCTGGAAGGGAGGCAAAAAGTCAAGAAGAGATATCAAATTTTACTTGATACTTGTCACCATAGTCAATAAAATTATATCCCAACACCATTCAAAGGGTGATCTTGGTCCATCTAGTTTGGATACTGAAAAATAGTCCTAAGCCTATGACTTGAAATGGTGACCAAAAATGTAGATTCACATCTACAACCTATTAAGAAAATTAGAGTATCCATACCAGTTATAGCACTAGAAATTTAAACTAAAAAATGGAGAAAAGTTATGCCAGTAAATGTTAGAAGGAAAAAGGAAAGAACAAAGTACCCCTACATCTGTTGATACTATTACTCCTACTGGCCCTAGCACCAAGGCATCCAAGAAAAAGGACATATATGTTGCTACACCATCTACCACTTTAGGAAGAAGAAGAGCGAAAGAGAAGCTTGTAGGAAAAGGAATATAAGTGATGCTACTGAAGAATAAATTGGGCTTGGTCTTGAAGAGGAGCATCAGCTGAAGAGGAACAAAAGAAGTAGTACTTCTAGTGAAGGAGTCAAAACTAGTGTAGAGATATCCACTGATGAGGAGATAGAAATTAAGGAAGATGCCTACTGAATTCATGTGCATGTAAAGAAGAATGGAGAAGGCACAACTAACCCTGTGAAGACCATGCCCGATTCTCCTTCAATAAGAAATCATTCACCCTTGGTTCTCAGAACTTTAGTTAATCACATGATTGATAGTGAACTAATGGCTACTGTCGAGTTATATGATGAGGTTGACAATGAAGGAAAACAAACCATCTTAAATGCTTTTGCTTAGTACATAGTTATCTATAACATAAACATGGAATCCATACAATCAAAAGTCACTGAAAATGTGTGGAATGAGTTAGTACTTAGAAGGAAAGAAGCTCTGAAAATTGAAGACAAGATGAGAAGAGAAGCTATAAAATCTGTTAGTTCTACTCAGTCAAAAATAGAAGCTGCAAATATGTTAAAAGAATGCTCTACAATGTTCAGAGTTAAGCAAAGGGTCAACATGTTGATGACTAAGGAAGATGAGTATGTTGAAAAAGTAAGGCAAGAAACTCATGATGTAATTAAGCAATTAGCAAGGAGCTATGGGACAAGAACCAGTTCTTCGTTTCACACTGCTCAGACTTAGGAACCTGCTATAGTTACAAAAGTAATGGACAATCCTATTTTGGAAACTATTGATGAGACACTTGGTGCTCCGGAAATCCCTGCTCCTCAAATGGACATAGATGAAACTACTAGTAAGAGGTTGATAATTATCATAAGGATCAATCTAGTAAAAATAGAGAAGAACATCAAGAAAATCAAGAAACCTCTAGGAATAAAGAAGAGGAAAACAAAGATGCATATGAAGGAAATAAAGAAAGTGATAAAGACAAGGATGATGAAGACAAAAGAAAGAAAACCCAAATCCATTTGGTGATGAAAGTGAAAAATAAAAAGAAGAAAAGAAGGAAGAGGAAGATAAGGAAGTCATTCTAATTGAAGGTGAAATTCTCAAAGGCCCTGAATCATCAAAGCAGTTTGGAGAATCACCCTGAAATACACTCAAAGGTCTTCTCTCTAGACAAGTTGTAATCTAACTTGTGCTCCCACCTCAGCTAGTCAAATTGCCATCTCATCCAGGTTTTGTGGATTTGACAAAAATCACACCTAGTGACAAAATGAGGCTATGCCACACTTTCATTAGCTCTCACTAGTACACAAACAACAATATATGACTAAATAAACTACTAAAAATTGCGTATAAATGACTAAATTTAGTCACGTGACTATTAGTGGTTTATTTATAGTCATTTATAACACCACTAAATTTATGACTAAACAATTTTAGTCATTTATTTAGTCATTGATTTTAGTCATTAATTTGGTCATTGATTTGGTTATTGATTTAGTCATTTATTTAGTCATATTTTTTAGTCATTAATTTTAGTCATGGTAGTGATTTATTTAGTCATTGATTGTTGTTAACTGGTCATTTATTTAGTCATGGTAGTCATTTATTTAGTTATTACTTTTAGTCATATATTGAGTCATTAATTTAGTCATAAATTAATCATATATTTAGTCATTAATTTAGTCATGTATTTAGTCATTAATTTAATCATTACTTTTAGTCATATATTTAGTCATTACAAACCAAATTCAACTTACTAATCCTCACAAATTTATGCATATAAAACTTCTCAAGTATCATAGATATTCAAATGTTAAAAACACCATGAAATGAAGATCAAAATGCTTGAACAACATGATTGGTCAAACATAAACTACAAACAGAGCTACAAATCAAGAGGATTACAACACAATATTTATGAGTGGAGAAAAAACTACTCTAAAAATTTACTTCATTAAGCCTCATTGGCAAATCAAAATCTCATTGGTTATATTCAATGTCTCAATGACACTATACAACTTACAGACACTATGTAAACAAAATACTTCTATTTTCATATACTTATACTATTTTCCCCTTAACTACAGTCCTTTTGGAAGGATAACAACCTCCTATAGGGGCTTGACCCATTTAATCCCCTTGTAAATCCAGAACTTTCCTACCGCTATTGGTTTCGGCTCCTCCAAAATCTTCCTCGTTGGTATTCATGACCTTTCACTTCTCCAATTTGGAGCTACAGCCTGAAAATAAGGTTTCAAAATTTGCACATCAAAAACTCAGAAAAGTCAAATAATATAGAGGATAAAATTCAAACATTTTTCTCCTTTTCCAACTATGGCACCCTAAACATAGGCTCTAGATATAATTTTTTCTAGTTATCTCTTACAAATTTTACAAAGATGAATTCATGCAAGACAACAAACAAATAGACAATATTCAATTAGTGATATACAACCGCCTTCTTCCTAAACAACTGATCAATAACTTGATTATTGATTGTAAATTTGTAATTGATACGCTTGAAAGTGTCCTTCTTGCCTATGTGAATTGGAGTTTGGATGAGGATACAAACATCCATCAAAAACACATTTGGAAGTAGATTTTTATCAGATATTGTAGAAGCTGTAAGTTACACTAATTATAATATAGATTAATATTTTTACCTTTCTACATCAACTAATGCAATTCTAATAACTTTTAGACGATCGACAGTGGTAGCATTTATCATATCAACATACTCACCTGCAAGTTGCAACACAAAAATATACTATTAATTAGACTCAACATCTAAGAAATAAAAAGAAACTTAAAATATTATCAATTTAGTAAAAAAATCATCAATTTCAAAGATCAAAGTAGCCAATGCTTCAATCTCTACATCCTCTGCTACAATCAAAAGAGGCCTTTGTTTATGTGATAAATGCAACAAGAAATTATATTATTTGTCAAAACTTATCACTATGTACTTATGAACTCAAGATCATTCAAATTTTCAAACTAATCGACATGACTATCTATTTTTTTCTTCTATCACATACACTTTGGGTACACAAGATCATTGAGAATCCCAATTATTGAACTATGAAATTCAACAATGCAACAAAATTATATCTTAAGTAAAATGTAAATCAAATCAACATTACATGTCTTAGCTTATCAATTGATGGTTGAAGAGGCGCTATATCGATGCAGGTAAAGCTAACAAGAAGAGACAAGCATAAACACACCACTAAGGTGGCATATTGATCTTCAACATCCCTAGCTATTTCTTTTCATACATTTCCCATGGTTTGCAACATAAGCTACTCCAAGAATGAATCCCTTCTTCAAGAAAAATGTATGCAAAACATGAGCATGGGGCTAAAGATAGTACTTCGTAATGGTTTAAGCACATGACATTGCTTTAAGATCCTAGATAGGTAAAAATCACAATATTGTGTTTCAATTTTTCCCAAGATGGACATTTATCAATATTTTTAACTCACTCATCTTTTGAGACCTATAGCAGCTATGCATTAAGAATTTGAAGATGATGTGAACTTTACCTGATTTATGGAATTTCTTTGTGTAGATTCTAAATATATTTTTTTTTCAAAAATTTTCAAAATAAATCATGAATCTTACAACATCTCCTTTAATAATTGGTTTTAGACAGAAAACAACATTTTTTCAGAAAATAATGTTTGTGTCGTACAACATAACTTTTTTTCTATAAAGAATTAAATTATAATTTTTGGAATATAGTTTCTCAACATCAATATCTAGGGAAAGGATATTTTTTCATAATTTTTTGTTGCATATTTTTTTAAAATTAATTTTTGAAGTCAATGTAACTATAATTTGGACATACGTGTGTGTCGTAGAACCTAACTTTTTGTGTATATATATATATCAAACCAATTTTATTTTTGGGTGAAACAAGACATCAATACCTAGAATGAGTATTTTTGAAATTTGTTTACAATGGTTTACTTCATTTTTCCACCTCCTCAAGATAACAAAGAGCTTGATGTTTAGAGAAAACCTATGTTTAGTAAAAGTTGAAAATTAAATACATGATAAAATGAAAATATATCAAAACTATACTTTTTGGAAAGCTTGTTTCGAGGGATACAATCTTGCAAAATATAATTTTTAAATGATATTATTTAATCCCTCAAAAGGTAAAGGAAAGTGGGTTTCTTACCAAGCATTTCGATAGGTTAAGGAGACCCATTGTGGGTAATTTATTTATCACTAGAGGGTTTATATCCAAGGGGGTTTGATCTAAGGGGGTCTTGTATCTATCCCTTCATCAAAAACTCTCGATGGAGCCTCACTTAAAACCATTAGTTTTTCTAAAACTATGAATTTAGAAACGATGTCCCAAAATTCCTGTATTACGTGAAAACAAGACAAGGTAACTTTAAGAACTTGACACAATGTTGCCTCCAATGAAAATGATGCAAAAGTATAAGACAGTCCTATGTGAGAGAATTTCAAGCTTGATGCAGGCTGTGGTACCTTTAAATAGCATACTAGGGATGGATTTTGATGAGAAATTACTTTGTTTCAACACCCATGACAAGTACTAATCCGGGTTCAAACTGTTTTGCATGTTTTGCTTATACTGTCCTACGGAGACAACCCCAAACAAATAAAAGTCAGGATTGAATTGACCAAGTGATGCCTACCCTAGACTTGTAGAGACTGCAAAGACCCTTAACAACATGAGAAAATAGTGGTTGCTTGGAAATCCAACATGGGTTTTAGGCAACCAACATCAAAAGATCAAAAGACACTATTTTTTTGCAAGATTCTCTTCACTGTTCTAATGGGATAGTCTATAAGGAAACAAACCAAGATTGAAACAACCAAAGTAAACCTTGATTCAAGTCTGCACACTCACCAAAACCATCAATAAATATTTTTCAAGTCATGGATCAAGTTTTTCAAACGTGGGTTGAGAGATTTTGTAGCAAAAAGAGAGAAATCACTATTTTTTCCTAGTTTCCTCCTATGGACTGAAAGAGGGAACACAATAATATAACATGCAATTGGTTTTATTCCATAAGCAGGGCCGTACAGGCCGTACAAGATCCAAAAACTTCCTGCAACTACAAAAAACAATGAAAATCTTATTCAAAATTCTTGCATAAACAACAAAAATCACTTCAAATGTTCAATGCTCGACCATTCTAGGCTCCAACTTTCCTTTTACAATCAATTTTAGCAGTTACAAGATGTTTCCCATGAACATTAATGATTTTTCATCATTTTTTTTCAAGTTTCCAAGATGCATGACACCAAAAATAACAACTTTTGCAAGTTTTGGACAACTCACACACAACTGACGCCCTAGGTGAAGATAATAAAGTTCCATTAGAATCCATTTCACTAAAAAATCATGCAACTAAAGACAAGATTCTTGAGGTTATGACGAAACAAGTGGGATCTCCTTTAACTAGTGAGTTTCCTAAGTCACCTCCCATTAGTGAATCACATAAGAAAGTAAAAGGTTTCTTGAAATCCATGATGCAATCTAATTATAACAATGTTCTGCAACAACTGAGTTGTAACTTAGTTTCTCAAACATGAAGGCAACCACAAATCATTCCCACTCGATTACCTTTTCCTCAACATAGTGTGCCTAGTGTTGAAGACCTTAAAAAGACTCCTGCTAATATATCTATATGGAAACTTATTCAATTATCACCTACATTCAAGTGTCTATTTCAAGAACTGTTGCAAATAAAGCAAGAGGAGATCCATGGATAGGGTTCTAAAGATAGTTATCTATTGAATGGTTATGCTCAAAATATTGGTTGAGAAACTCAAGGAATGCCTACAAGAGTGACACCAACAAGAATTGTACATTTGAATTTCAATCTTTAGAAGAAAAGAATACAGATGGGAGTGCAAGGTCTTGTCATTGATCCAAGGCAATTGGATTAATCAGTGACAATTTGGATAAACAACTAAGGGCAGTCCAGGATACGAGGAAGTTCACAATAACTTCCTATGTCATATACATGCTGGAAAGGCACTTCAAGTACAAGGGTTAGGGCTGCAAGGGGGTTATTGGACAAGATAGGGTATATGAAATTTATCCTCAGCTGCACCTGTCCAACACCTCACATTACAAAAATGATCAAACTTTGTTTTCTAATCACCAAGATCCATGACTATGTGAAAATCCCACAAACAAAAATAATAATTTGCTGATATATCACAAGAGATAACTCTTGCAGTCAGATAAAAAATGCACAAAATGAATTTGGTGGAAAGGCTTTAAAATTTTTTAGGCAAATACAATTTGCAGGTGTAAAGAAAAATTCCACAACTTTTGCCAACATCCTCCCTGCCAGTGCCAAATTGGGAGCTTTGAAACAAGATATGAATATCCATCAATGCATAGACAATACATGATAGTATCCCTATAAGAAATGTGGCCTATGGATTACAATATTTTAGGATATGCACAAAATGGATTTGTTGAAAAGGCTTTAGAAACTTTCAAGAAAATGCAATTGGCAGGTGTAAAGCCAGATTCCACAACCTTTTCCAGCATACTCCCTTCCTGTAATAAAACTCATCAAATGGTTTATTCTTACCATCATAAAATTGAAAACAAATGATTGACCTGAAGCAAAGAAAACAATTAAATAGCACAAAGTGAATGAGACACGAAGAATTGTTACGATTAACATTTCACTTGGAAATTGGAATTGTTGCGTTGCTTTCACAATAGAGCAACATTTGATCAATAATGAAATGTTTTTTGAGCAACAACAAAAACAAGCGAATGAGTGGGGAAAAGTGCAACAAAACATGCTTATCAAGATATTAAATAATAAGAATATTTTCCAAGTTCAAATATTCAGCCACCGCCAAGATGAGTTTGAGAGGCCAAAACAAAAAGGGGAAGAAGACTTGCAGAGTTAAGGGAAAGTAAAAAACTTGAGAGGGATAAATCTTTTACTCCAAAGGCACGGGTTTAGAGCCAACTTTGGAGCTTTAAATATTTTGTATCCATGAATTGCAAAGGGTGAATTTGGAATGTGAAGAAGACACAGAAATATAGGGTGCTCGATGGAATGAAGAAGTTTTTCTTTCACAAACGAAGCCATAGAAGATTAGGGTAAAAGTCTTCTAGTGAAGCATCAATTATTGAGGCATTATGAAACATTTGAATAGACTAACAAACACACTGTTTCCTTGCACACTGATGATGAATACATGAAAGCCCTAATTCCAGTAGAAGTGGGAAAATCACAAATGAAAGTGATATCAAAGAGACCCTTGCTTATCGAAGAGAACATTAAATGTCTCTTGGACACCCCAATGAGTCAACGAGAGAAGAAAAGGAGATCATTGGAGAGAGTGATAAACATCGTTAGGACTCAATGCACTATCCCCCCGATGCTTCGATAGTACTTAGGTGCAAAATTTGTCGGGAAGAGAATTTAATATCGGTTGGAGTTGGTTCAATGTCTCTCCGATACAATATGCATCAATATCCATTGGGGACACTATGATTTGTCGATGGGAGTCATTGGTAAGTTCCTCCAATGGGGCGAAAGGATAAGTCATGATGGAAAGGTAAAACAATATTTTATTAAAACGATGGGAGTCTTTTAGCTACTAGTTCATCAGAAAAGTCAACTAGTTCAGGAAACACAGCTTCCAGCCAAGCAATAGCAAAAATAGCATTGCTTGAAGCCTTAGAACCAATATAATGTGAGCTACCCCCTATCATGGGAAAGGATGGCCTTCATGTATGTATATTGATGCATTAATGGAAGTCTGCATGGTTATGGTATTTGTGTGTTTGTCTCTTATGGCAAAGATGGCCTTCAACAATAATCATAGATTATACATGCTATCAAGACAAATATTAGATACAAATCTCCAATATATAATACATTGACAACAAAAAGAAACATATGATTTGAGAAACAAGAAATATTGGTGCCATAGCTAGGTCAAAATACAAATCAAAATTTAGTCTTTTTCATTTCTTATACTAGAAAACATGTCAATAGAAAATACATTATTCAAGGATTTGTTAAAACCTATCATTTTTGGGGATGATTGGACACTTCGAAGAAAATATGATGGTGAAGATGCAAAGCATTATGCTACAATTAATGGAGCAATTAGTACCATTACAAGCCATCACACAACAATTGCCTAAAATAAGATATGGAACAATACCTTTGGTGAATGATGGATGTTGTAAGTAGAAATCATAACATCCTAGCCAATGTCCACCTTATAACCTCTAGGAAAAACATCAGCCTCCTGAGCCTGTCTAATTAAAACCTACATTTTCATGTTGAAATATGTGGTTTGGCCAAGCTATGAGTATGGATTATTAATGAGAAACACAATTTCAAAACACATGCAATGTTATATTCATCTAATGCATGAAGAGGCCTTACTCAGCAAAATTTTCACATACAGGTGGGTGTGGATAAAGTCGCATTGACTCATTTATGCAATGGGTCAGATACTTCAGCTCCTTCATATCTGCAAAATGTGGATTCCTTCCTTGCAGTACTCTATCAAACTTCTCTTGTGCTTTCTCTAGTGTAGTGGGATTATGGATGTATAAAGTAACAATATGTCATTTAAAAATACTACTTGAAACTAGTTGTTTAGAACTTCAATATAAAACATGTCAGGCACAAAATCTTGATAAAAGATAGAATTTTCTTCTTTTCTTTCAAATTTGAAGTAGTTTGCTTTGAATATTTGCACATAGCCAAAATACCTTATTATTACATGAACATCCTTCTATAACACATCATATATTTCATCCTTCCTCTTTATTTGTTTTGGTACTTATTACCTTATTAACTCATACAGTGCATATGCACTACAATTCTATTGTAAAGGGAACAAAACCTTAATGAGAATTAACCCAACTTCTATTTTATAAGAGTCAAGGATCTCCTCTTGAGCTTCTTCATCTATGAGATTAGATTCTTGATTTATTACAAACTAGTCTCTTTGCTCTAGGGATATTACAAGAATGGTTGCCACTTTCTTTCGATGTCATCATCTTATAACTCCAAAAGTTACTTCTTATTAGAACTATTTAAATTTTGATGGAACTTGGTGGTTTTTGAAGCATTCTACAGAAGGAGCAAGCCAGGAGAAGATCAGAATTACAAAATTATTTTTTTCTATTCCTGATCTATAATTAGAAAGTTACAAATTATTGCACTTAACTCCTAATTACAAAATTTTCCCGATCCACGTAGAATTGCGTGATTATGTTGTTTAACCATTGAAATTACAAACTAGGTTTACTTTTAGACAATTTAATGAAATTAACTAATTACTAAACTCAAGTAATTAGAATTCAAATGATAATTGAAAATACTGAAATAACTAGAGGGAATTTAAGATGGAAGAGAGAAGAATGAGACAGAAGACAGAAGGATCAGAATGCGTAGATTGATAATGGAGTTTGTCCAATGAGGACTACGTCTCTGGGTCTGCTTCTCAATGCTGGGACCGCTTTATTGATAATGCCAAGCAAAACTATGCTTTGTTACAATACTCGAGCCTTCAAAACCTGCATACAATTTCCTCACAATCTCTCACTTTACAATTTTTGGTGTATACTAACACCTTGCAATTCTTCCTCTCAAAAATAATTCAACTCTCCTCTAGCATTCTAACTCCACCTTTCTCAATAATTTCTATTCTCTATTTTTCTCTCCAAGAGAATTCTCCTCTTACAAGGAAATAAGACCCCCCTTTTATACGAATTTATTTGCTAATAAGGACCATAACCATATGATTTTATAAATATTCCCTATCTCCCCTTTTTACATCATATGATTTTTACAAATCTCCATAATCTTCATAATTCCCCCTTTTACAATAAAAATCATTGATATCCCGTTTATAAATCTTCAAAAACCCCTTAGTAACCTTTTAATAATCTTTTAATATATTTTAATATTTTAAATAAACCCCCTCTTCATTATCATTATTCGGGCTTGAATATCTTAAAAGGATTAAGGTTAAATTTAAAGAGATTGCCTTTTAATTAGGGGGTATGAGTTTATGGATTTTTCTTCTCTCCTTGTTTTATGGGCAAGGCAAGAGGATTTTAAGGATAAAATCCCACCATTTCCTCCTTTTTTTTCTTCTAATTTTTAAACCATATATATTTTATATATATATTTTTAAAATGGAGATATTGGGTGGAGTGTGCCATGTGGTATTTGCTGGTTGATGTATCCGCTGACTGGGTTGATGACGAGGCATTGACTGGTCAACGCATGTTGCCAACTTTGACTGCTTGTATCTTGTGCAAATGGACTCTTTTTTCGAAAAAATGAGTTGCATCGGGAAGCTCTCGATGAGCTCTTCATGATGACACCCCATTTGACGACTTCAAATTTTTGTCCTTTTTCTGAGCCCTCTGATTTTCCTGTTGACCAGAACTTTAACTGCTTGCAACTTTTGCATACAAACTCCTTTTGAGCCCGTTTGAGTTGCATCGGGTTCGTGTTGGCGGGCTCTACACAATGATGCCGACTCTGAGAGATTTTGAGACTGTGAAAATTTCAGGTTCTTCTGGATCCTCTTGGATCAATTCTAGCTTTAAATTTTGTTAAATACTTGTGTGTATTCAGCTGATCTAGTCTTTAATTTCTAGGAAATTGAACATCTCTTTAATAAGTCAAGAATCATGTGCAAATCTAGCCTATTCAATTGCTTACAACTACAATTATTTAAGGACTATTAATGTATGATTTTTTTTTTCTTGGAAAAGACTATTGTTTATTGCTTTACTTTGATTTACTTTATTTAAGGACTGTTAATGTATGTTTTTTGTGAGAAATCATCACACATACCGGTTTTACATGTATAAATTACTAGTTTTTCATTTGCTCCTGTAACATCAGAAAGTATTGTAATGCTATAAATTGGAATCAGCATATTGTTCCATCTTAATTGGTATCTATAAAAATGTTCATTGCATGTAAACAGTTTGTTTTAACTATTGCATGCTAAGAGAAGTAGTCAGTGGAGATTGTTTTGAAAGGTTGAAAACTAATACTACCAATTGAGTTCCTTCCAGTGGACAAAACAAAGTCCATTGCATTCTTTGTACTTGGGTTGTGATCATACCCTTGTACTGAATTTGTTTATTTATTTATTTAGAAAAGTAAAGAATTAGTATTTGTTTAGGAACTCCTTACGTCCTCTTTCAAAGATCATAATTTTAACTTGATTGTATTGCATTCAACATGACAAAATGAAGAAAATGACACAACATACGATGCTACTTCAAGTAATAGTGGTTTCATAATTCCCCGAGAGGAATCCATTTTTAGCTGAAATCACATATTTTAGAAAATATAGTGATTTAAGCCTTAAAAAGTTTCATTTTAAGGATTCCAATTGAAGAGGGTTTGATCAAATCACCTTAGATCAAACCCCCTTGATAGAACCTCGCTAGTTTTAAACCATACCTAAGTAAATGCCTCCTTTACACCTATCAAAATGCCTTGATAAAAATCACTTTGATTTTAGATTTTGGGGGATCAAATGAATTCATTTAAAATTTATTTCAAATGATTATGGTATTCCTCAGAACAAGCTATCCAATGAATATAATTTTAATATGTTTTGGTTTTGTTATGTATTTGCTTTTTAAGTTTTATTAAACATAGCTTTCATCTAAAATGAATTTCTTTGTTCTTCACATGTGGAAAAATAGAAGATTATCAATTTTTTTTTGAAAATATGAGTGCAATTGCATATTGAAGTCCCTGATCCAACAAAAAAAATTAAATTAAATTCTTTTGACATATACAAAAAGTTACGTGTTATACGGTCGCGCTGTGTTTGAATTGTAATTCGTTTGAATTTGAAACTTGATTAAAGAAAAAATATTCAATAAAAAACTATCTAACCAAGTGGAAGCACTAGATATCAGAGTTACAAATTTAAATTTGAAATAATTGGAATTTTATCTTTCAAGGAAAAAAAGTTATGCGTTATACGGTGTGTGTCACTTTAAAAATGTTGTTTTCCTCAAAAAATCTATTTCTCGCGGGAGATGGAAAAAGAAGTGCAATTTGATTCCAAAAATTTTGAATTTTTTTGTGTTCCAATGTAATTTGATGAGACTCTAGTTTGCACCATCTTCAAATCTCACGCTTTAGCCTCTATAGTCTAATGTGAAGATTTTAGTTAAAAAATAATAATTCTCGTCCGGGCCAGCCAAAAATTGTGGAACCACTATTATGGGATCACCCCATACTCTAATTACATTGATATGAAATATTTCGCAATCATCATTTACTATCCTACCTCTAAGTTGCCACAAACAGGTCATGTATTCAACTTTTCTAAGAAAGTCATGGATACAAGTTCAAGTGGGCTACAAAGTGTCAAGCACAATACATCATAAGAAAATGTTCACATGATTCATGCTTTCTTGGCTCATTCGAAGCATTCTTGGAAATAACACAATTGAGGAATCAAATAATATAATACTTAAATTGGCTCTTGATGGACCCTTCACAAGGTGTTACCAACCTATTCAAAATCATAAAACCCCACTAGCAACTCAGATCCTTCATCAATCAATTTTTCCCTTGTTGACTATCCTAGGCTAGTAGCCCTGCAATAAGGTTTGTTAGACCATATATCTTGAACCAGATCATCAAACTAAATTCCACACATATATTCAGATGCCCCTTAAGATGTTTGATAGAATGCCTAAAAGAGATATCATCTCATGGAATACAATGATTGTAGGATATGCACAAAACAATTTTTTTGAAAAGGCTTTAAAATATTTCAAGCAAATGCAGTTGGCAAGTGTAAAGCCAAATTCCACAACCTTTGCCAACTTCCTCCCAGTCTGTGCCAAAATGAGAGCTTTGGAATAAGGTATGGACATTCATCAAAGCATAAAGGATAGAATAAATTTTGTCAGATGTTGTAGTGGCAACAACCCTTGTAGACATGTATGCAAAATGTGGAAACATAGAAAAGGCATGCGAACTGTTTGACAAAATGACTCAAAGAAATGTGGTCTCATGGATTGCAATAATTTTAGGATACAAACAAATTGAACTTTTTTGAAAAGGCTTTAGAAACTTTCAATCAAATGCAATTGGCAGGTGTAAAGCCAAAATCCACAACCTTTTCCAGTATCATACCCGCCTGTGCCAAATTGGGAGCCTTGGAATAGGGTATGGACATCCATTAAAGCATAAAGGATAGAGGAATTTTGTCAAATATTTTAGTTGCAATTGCTCTTGTAGACATGTATGCTAAATGTGGGATCATAGACAAGGCACTTGAAGTGTTCAACAAAATGCCTCAAAGAAATGTGGTCTCATGGACTGCAATAATTGCAGGATATACACAAATTAGATCTATTGAAAATTCTTTAGAAACTTTCAAGCAAATGCAATTTGCAGGTTTAAAGCCAGACTCCACAACCTTTTCCAACATCCTCTCTGCCTATTCCAAAATGGAAGCTTTGGAATAGGGTATGGACATCCATCAAAGCATAATAGAAGGGGGATTTTCATATGATATTATAGTTGGAAATGCTTTGGTTGACATGTTTGCAAAATGTGGAAGCATAGAGAAGGCATGTGAAGTTTTTGACAAAATGCCTTGAAGAGATGTCATCTCTTGGACTATAATTATTGTTGGATATGCACAAAATGGATTTATTGAAAATGCTTTAGAAACTTTCAAGCAAATGCAGTTGGCAGGTATCTTTAAGCCAAATTCCACAACCTTTGCCAGCATCTTTCTTGCTTGTGGAAAAATGGGGGCTTTGGAAAAGGGTATGAACATCCATCAAAGCATAAATAATAGAGGAATTTTTTCAGATGTTGTAGTTGCAACTTCCCTAGTAGACATGTATGCAAAATGTGGAAGCATAGACAAGTTATGTGAACTGTTTGACAGAATGCTTGAAAGAGATTCCATCTCATGGAATACAATGATTGCAAGATATGAAAAAAATGGATTTGCTGAAAAGGCTTTAGAAAATTTCAAGCAAATGCAATTAGCAGGTGTGAAGCCAAATTCCACAACCTATGCCAGCATCCTCCCTGCTTGTGCCAAAATGGGAGCTTTGGAGCAAGGTATGAACATCCATCAGAGCATAATAGATGGGGGATTTTTGTCAGATATTATGGTTGGAAATGCTCTGTTAGATATGTATGCAAAATGTGGAAACATACACAAGGCACGTGAACTCTTTGATGGAATGCCTTACAAAGATGTCATCTCATGGAATGCAATAATTGTAGGATATGCATAAAATGGATTTTGCAAGGATGCTCTCAAAATATTTGAATTAATGAAGCACTCTGAAACATATCCTAACATTGTAAGCTTTGTTTATACTCTTTGTGCATGCAGCCATGGAAGTTTAGTGGATGAGGGCTGTACATACTTCAATCACATGAGTAAGAAATATTGCATTTCACCTATAGTTGATCATTATGTGTGCATGGTTGACCTTCTTGCCTGTGTTGGCTATCTCGAGGACACTCTAAACTATATCATTAAGATGCCAGATAAACCTACGGTAGTTGTGTGGATGTGTTTTCTTGCTGCCTATAGGTTACATATGAATATAGGCTTAGGAGTATTTATGACCACACTGCTCTTCAATTTGGATCCTAAAAATGCCGTGACTTATGTTCTTCTCCAATGGCGTTTATGTTTTCTTTGATAAACTTTAATCGCATGTTTGCATTTCAGAACATCAAAGAGACTCGTCTTTAATCACATGTTGATCGAGTCATGGGTAGGCAATTAAGGAGCCTTGTAATTCAACTTTTCATTGTCATTGATCCTAAGATGCTTGTTGATCTTGTCTGTATTGAAGCTAAGCTTGAATAAGTTGAGGATGTCTTAGAAAGTTCCATATTGTATGGTGGAGTGCTTTATCTAGATCTCTCAAGCAACAAGATGCCATTTTTTTAAATTAAATTTTAAAGATCTTGAAGATGGAAGGGTGTGGGTGCTTGCAGGTTTATTAAAAGATATCATGCCACGTCTAAAAAATGGAGTGGCAATGTGTATTCCTCAATATCATTGGAAAGTTCCATTAGAAATATGGGAGTTATAGAAACCACTCTTGACTAATCTATTAAAGAAGGATACCATGCTTCAGTGGAAAATTGATGCAACAAAAATTTGTAGAAAAAGAATTGCAAATATAGAATATAGGTTATTATTGATTACTAGCATGTTTTCGGCATTGAAAAGAAAACATCACTTTGAAAAGACAACATGACTTTACCAATGAAGTGTAGAAGATGAGAATTGTTGAAACCAACCAGGAGAAAGAGGAATTGACTTCAGAAATAGTACAAGGGTTAATATAGGGAGAGAAGTCCTGATTAGAGGGAAAAAGAATTCATGAAGAGTTGCTTAGTTGAATGAGTTGTTGGAAGAGGTAGAATCCTTAGAAACTACAAGAATGGGAAGAAATTAAATATGACTTTATTAACATAAAAAATGAGACTTACTAACAAATTTTACCATCAAATGAGTTATCTCAACAACAATAAGGGTGGGCATTGAGCATGCCAACTCAACCCATTTTGAGTTTGAGTCAGCAAACCTCACCACCTAATTGAACAAAATTAGGAAGACTTCAATTTAAATATTAATAGAAGCCTTTGGTAAGATGTCAACATATAGAATCACATGGAAATCAAAATGAATATAGATAAATTTCTCATTGAAAGTGATTCTATGTTAGTAATTAAGTATTTTCTAAAACTACAACATAGCCCTCCATATACAAATTGGTGGATGCAACCAATGTTATAAAAATTCAACATATTCCTAGAAAGGCCAATAAGTTAGTGGACCACTTATCAAATGAAGCTATTCACTCAAAAGAAAATGTCATGAACTTGATCTAATACACTCATCTCTTGTAACTTTTTCCACCCATCCATGTCATTTTTTCTAAGGAGAGTAGGATACGAACTCAAAAGTGCAAGTAGGAAGTTTCTATGTCATTACAATTGCACTTTTACATCCCAGGTAATTTACAACCCCAACGCATTTAATAGTTTCTATAAGCAAAATGACAACAATCTTGATGTTATGAGCTTCATCAACCTCTTGATCATTTAGGCCAAATAACACACTTATTAAGAGTAAACTTAGTATCTTCACAATAGTTAGAAATGGTTGATTCTGGATGCAAAACAGTCCCAAATGTCTCAGGGTTTCAAATTGACACTCATTCACTTGCTTAATAAACCACTTTGGCACATAAGACAAGATCGTTGCCTTGTGATTGCTTGCACACATCATAGTCACCATGACAATAATCTTGATGTTATGGGTTCAACAATCTCTTGATTTATTAAGACCAAGCACCACACTTATTTAAGGGAAATGTCTTAGTGTTTTAAGCAGCCAATTCTTGACTTAGATTAGTTCCAAATATGTTTTGGTTTCAAATCCATGTTCATTCACTTGTTAATTTTTTAATTTGGGTATGTAAAACAAGAATCTTCCTTGCTTGCAGCTTGCATGCATCCTAGTCATTGTGTCATATGTGATGCTTACCTCTACTATTTTTCCCTAAGTTACCAATCTTGGATACCGGTCCAGTGTGGGAAAGGTTCAACCAGGGTTCAACATTTGGCTTGTAGATTCATCCAAGACAACCTCATGAGAACTTGAAAATAATTTTCACAATTTTTTAAAAACCTAAATAAATCATTGGAATTCATTTTTCTTGCAAATAACTATCATTTATCTTGCAAAGTAGGAGAAATTAGCTTGGCAAATGAAGGAAGTAGGGTATAAAGAATCATTTATCTACCACCATAATGAAAAGTTAGCAATTGCATTTGGTTTGTTAAACATGGCCCCTAGTACAACTAATAGAGTTGTTAAGAACCTTCAAGTATGTTTTGATTGCCACACTGCATCTAAATTCATCTCCAAGATTATTGCAAGAGAAATTGTTTTGAGAGATGTGAGCCATTTCCATCATTTTAAACAGGGACAACTTTGGACAAACTAGAATAATATTATATTTGAGGGTAGAACACCATCGGCCTAACATTACTACATCGGGGGAACTCCCCTCATAGCTCCACCGATAGACCGATAAGGTGGGGGTAGTTAGTTCCATTTTTTGTAATGTGGTAAGAGTCATACATGTAACACTATGTTAGGTTGGGGAACTCTTCTTGGAGGTTCTAAATGATTTTCCTCTTTTTTATAAGACTGTGTTGGCAGTGCCACTTGGATCACAATTGTTTGGTGGGATTCCAAACCTAGACAATGAGGTGCAGTTGTGGAAATCTCATAGAGAGAAGCTACAAGCTACCATGATGATTTTTCTGAGTGAATTTATATCAGAGTCTTGTTTAACATGGCTTAAGAAATGTGTAGATGATATTCTCTCTACAGATAGGCTTGGGGGAAAGTATTTGCTTGATCTTGTGAAAAGTGGCAAGGAACTTGCAGAGAATGAGACATTGATTAGAGAAACATTGGACAGTCTGGATGCATTTGAAGGGAGCTTGGAGTGGCTAAAAATGGTTTTTGGTTCAACTGTTGAGTTTCCATGGCAGTGTGTGTGTGTGAGATTGTTTTGAATCATTCAAAGAGTCTGTGGGATGAAATTTTTGAAAGCCTATTTGTTAGTAGGATGAAACAAATAATAGTTGATGGATTTGGAGATCTACGTGAGAGAGTTAAGGTTGGTAAATTCCTTGAAGCCATAGTTACATCTATGGCAAGTTACAAAGATGTTGAAACCCATTTGCACAAATTAACTACTAGTGAGGGTTGGCTTGTCAAGAGAGGGGACCTAAAAAGTGTCAATTTACCTAGGTTGAGTTTTAGATTTATGATGACAAATGATGAAGACTGGTTTGGTTGCCTTAATGCTTATTTTGGAACTGAGGTTAGTCAAATAAAATATACCATAGATGAGGGGTCCAAGAATATTCTGGAAGACCTCCTAAGTTTTTTTCATGCACATAAATCTCCTTCAAGGATAAATGATTTAACACCTTATTTGCAAGAGAAATGCTTCTCATTTTATCTCAACATTGATTGTTGAGATTGAAGAACATCTTGCACATCTTTTAGAAGCTCTCTATCAAAAAATGAAAAATGAGGAGATGCCAGAAAAAATGAACAAGGAGACACTAGAACTTACAATTATAGTGGAAAGGGAAATTTTCTTAGGAAGGCTTTTAGTTGCTCTCAATTTTCATTCAACTTCCTTTCCACTAGTTCTTGGCTTGTCTTAGCTCTGGTTTGTCGAGAAAAAAGCTTCAGTTTTAGGGAAAGGATCTTTGAATTTCAGATATTCCAGTATTGATTTTGATTACCCTCTTCTAAATAGTTCTGGAAGACAAATACTAATGAGAGGGGTCAGTTTGAAGCCTGAATCATAGGATACAAATGATAGCACCAAATTGAATAAACTAAGAACTTGCACAATCTTTGTATCAGAGCTCATAGCATGTGGATATTGTGGATAACTAAAGAGCTTTCAAGAATTCTCACAAGAGATCTAAGGGAGGATGATTCTTTATCCATGACAACTCCTTTGAAGATCTATATTTTCATTTGCATAGAATATGCTATTTATTGCGGCTTATGGAGTTGGTTTCATTTCCATGATTCATCTACAATGAACTGTAATTCATCACAAACTCTTTAAATAATATATATTAAATAGATTTGTGTGTGTCTAGAACAAATAGTAAATCAGAAAGCACATAAGCAAATTATCAAGTAGTGCAAAAGAAAACAATCAACTAGTCACTCTGCCGAGAAGCAACTGGTAGAGTAGTTGCAACTATATTTGTATCAGGTTTTATACCTTCAAACTATATTTGCATAAGAGATATAATGGATTTTGAAAGCACCTATTCTATGAGTATCCTACAATCATTGCACATTATAACTCTGTCTTCTAGTAGCGTATTCTTGAATACTTGGAACATTGCATGATGATATGAAGAGCTTTACATTGTCAAAGAATTTGTATTTTCCCATCCACAGAACAAATATTTGATCTAATTTAGAGGAAATCTATGTAAATTTAGATTGGATTTATCAGTTTTAGATCAGAACTACATTAAAGAATAACAATGAAGAAGCAGTGTATTCAAGTTTAAATTGCAAAATTTAATATTCAACATAGTCTATCCCAACCAGCTAATCTCACATCATTGACATCAAATTATAATAGAAAAAAAAGGATTACTAAAATCATCTCTGCCATTAGAATTTCATCTACAAAATGTATAGCAGCTTCACTTCTATGCCCAGGATCTATGATATTTAAAGTAGCCTAGTCAAGCAACATTTTCACTGTTGCTTAGTTAACCAGACAAGACATGTGAATAGAAAGAATGTGCATTTCACATTTTAAAATTTCATTGAATTACAAGTTTACATGTCTCTCTTTGTTGCCAATGATCAGAATCTTATGGATATGCTTCCTTTTTTCCCACTCCATAAAATGTAAGATTTAAGTCTTTATTTGTTTTGTTCTCAAATTCCAAATTGAAAACAAAACCCAAAAAAATAAGTATATCCAATTCAAAACATCTAATTTTCTTGTTGAAATTGACTTGAAATTTAAAAGATGGATTTTGTGAAACATTTTAGGTACCTTACATTATTGTTACGTTTAAGCTCTGTCGAACAGTCATCTACATCCAACAAAAATAGATTTAGGGAATGCCTCTCTTGTAGAAGAAGCACAACTAAGGTGTTACAAAATTCCCAACTATATTTGCATACTCGTGTTCCATCTCAGAAATCCCATATGAAACCAATTTATTAGCAAAACAAACCCAAGCATATGGATAAAAGGGCGGGTGCATGAAGTTGGTCACACTTTTGTGGCCAAATGGGAAAAAAATTTGGAAAGACATAATGCGCTCGCGTTATAACGCGAGCACGTTATGTGATTTTAAAAGAAAAAAAAAGTCAAATGTGTATCATTTGCTCTTTACTGTTTCTCAGCTCTACCCGTGGCCAAAAATCCTCACTTTTGCGCTTGTGTTCTAGGAGGAAGGATTTCTGCAAATTTCATCAAGAACAGTTGGATTTTGTTTGCAAATATGGCACCACGATGACGAAGAGATGCAGGAGGTAAGTATTGTTTGCTATTTGTTTTGAATTTGTTAGTTTGAAATTGATTTTGTTTGTTTTAGGTTAGATTTGATTTTTTTTTAAAATTTGTAAATCCTCGCGAAATCCTCAACAAGAAGAGGAGGTAAATCAACAGAAAATCCTCAACAAAATCCTCAACAAAATCAACCTCACCATTCTCTCAATTCCCTCCTGGCACTCAAGAAAATTTGAGTGAAATTGAGAACAATAGAAAACAACTTGAGGATCTTATCAGTAGGTTGAGTGATCCAAATGCTTCAACCACATAAAGAATGCTTCTAGCAAATTCATTGAAAGACATGTTAAAAAATGTAGATGCAATCACCCAACAAATATCTGGATGGCAAGATAGGAGGCAGACAGCTAGGGCATATTATGCAGAAAAATTATCATATAAACAAGTAAAATATTAAAAAATTACTAAAGGTGATTTGTGCTCTCTATTCACTGACCGCAAAACAAATCAAAATCTTAACCTCAATGCAAAGAGGTTTCCTATTCATTGGTGCCACCACCAAGAGATTAGGAACCATTTTTATGAAAGGTGGTACTTGGTCTTTGATTACCCACCATACAACAATTGTGATGTCCCCCAATATTTTCTTAGGAAACTATACAATGATTTTGTATTGAACCAAATCCCACCATTTCTTTGATATGAGGGAGTTCAGGAGAGGTGGGGGGTCGGCTCAGGATAGACCCAATGCACTGCCGGATCCTACGCTGCAAGGGAGACAACCTCTCACTAGGTTTCCTTGTGAGAACATTGTTATGCCTATCATTGCGAAGGAGAGTGTCGATGTAGAGACATTGCAGGAGATCAACACTTTGACCTGGAGTGTCATCCATCATACTAGCCCTATTGTG
>VDFB02182257.1:0-14903 GCA_007258455.2 Sequoia sempervirens
TTAATTAGTTTTGATATTGAAATTGAATACATTCTTTAATATTCTCTTTAAACAAATGCATGTCACTTATCACAGTGAAAAAAATTCCACCATCACAAATGATATGTACTTGTGTGAGTGAATTTTAAAGAATGTGTTATCTTTTTATGCCTATTCAAATTGCAACAAAGCACGCTTGGATCAACCCTTGTGGGAGCCACATTTATCCCATGTTCTAAAATTTATCAGATTAAATAAAAAACATGAATGCACCTGTATCTGCACATGAATCACACATATTAGTGAAATAAATGGATATTTTAGGTGGGTTTGATAACCCGATGGTTTTCCTAGACATCTAAAGGATTCCTACTTGTTTAATGCATTTTGAAGATGAATTTATATGTGGATAGGTATTTGTTTATGTAATGTTTGAAACCTTTCATTGCTTAGAGAATTTCTCTAATACCATCGCAATTTCTTGATGCAGGAACTAGGAGCAACCATGAGCTAGGAGGACACAAACAACTCGGGGTAGCTGGAGGAAAAGACAATGCATCCTGGACTAGTCATTCTTAGGCAATGACTAGTTTCCCTCCCTACATGTACATTACTTTTCTCTCTCTTATCCATGTATATGCTTTTATTTTTTTTGTATTGAATAAGCTAAGTCAATCTCACGACTTGTGTGAGATAATGTACACTTTTACATTCAATAAAAATTTCTTTGTGCATAAAAGACTTTGAATCTTTCTTTTGTTACATGCATATGTATGAATGTCGTAGTTTGTAATTATAATATTTTCTGGATTATTTCATTTATGCATTTGAATGCAATGTAGGAAAGATTAAAATGTACCTCTTTTAATTTGGAATCACAAAGCTTAGCCTAATTGAGCATGTAGCGAAATTAGGTAACAATTAATTTTGAGAAATTCTAGGATAGAATTGAATGGAACTTCGTTCTTTCCATGTTCAAATCTTTTGGATTTGGTCTCACCTTTATTTGGACTTAGTTCAAATACTCTTGGTTGATGCTTAGATACATGTTTCACCATTAATGAGATAAAAATTAAATTCTTTAGCCTTTGTCACTTATCATGTCAAGGTTTTCTTGTCAAGGTTTTCTTTGTACCTTTTCTTTATCTATTGGTTGCTAAAGATTTTGGTCATCCACTAATTGATGCAAATTTAAAACATAGGGTCAAAGGTATTTCTCTACTTGGAAATACCTCTTAGTAATTGTTCAATAGGTACTTTGTAGATGATTCATCCCTGATAGATATTGAGGATCAATAGAACATTTGCAAACCTTGAAATGCATTAATATTTTTTACCTTCCCTCTAACTCTTGTATTTAATGGAGTAAATCCAAAACTTATAAGCAATATTTCCATACCCCTAGCTTCATACTTTTGGCTAGACATCCATTGATCACATAGAAATTTTAATTTTTTTGAGGAATCCTTTTTACCTTTCAATCCAATTATACCATAATTTGGTAATATGTCATTAATAGAACTAAAAAAATAATAATTATATGTATTACTCTAACTAATCAAATAAATATTAGGCTCATACTTTAAGTAGTAAATAAATTCTAGATTTTCTTTAAAGTGCTAGTTGCAACTCATGTGTATTACTATTGTTGTTTAGTACCCTACAAAGCACTATACTGCAACCTAGAAAATATTTTAAGACGTTTAATTTGGGCCAAATTTAACAAAATAAAGATTTACACAAGGTAGCAATGGATATTTGTTCAATCCTAAGGATTCAAGATTGTTAGGTCTCATCAATATTCACAAATAAGGTATTATTGTTTCTACTAAATGTAGTGAAAAGGACTATGATGGTAAAGAATCCTATAAAATTTATCTAAGTTACGTAGCTTCTAGTCCACTATTCTACATGTAATGGCCTTCAATTTCTTTCTCTAAAATTGCTTCAATTCCCATCAAAATAAATATCAAGGTCTTTGTTAGCAAAAGTATATGAAAAGAGAAAAAATTATCAACTTGAGGCTGCTTCGAAGTGGGATAGATTTTGGAAGGGTTTATATATAAAACAACATTCAATGTAGTGGTCCCTCACCATTTTCTTTTAAAAAATAGCTCATTCATAATCCTTATTCCCTCAAGTTCTTAAAGAGAGGAATTTGATATGTCAAATGACTTTATTCCAAGACCATCTCAACATGGATTTCTTGGTCTCAAGATAGAATGAAGTTTCATTTATGCTAGATTAATTTTATGATTTTTCAAGCTATAATTGATGTTGTTCCTTCTCAATATTCATACAAAATCTATGTGAGATATCTTAGGACTTGGTGGAAATATTGGAAGTGGTATCTCAACACTTCCTTATGTAATTACACCCCAAAGAAAAAGTGTAGGGATACTTAACTTTATACTTTTAGTAATTCACAAGTTTAAAGAAAAATAGTTGGTTAAGTTGTCTAGTTTCATCTATGCCAAAATATTCCATACAATTTCGTGCACTATTATTGAGTCTAAAGTTTGCTAGTTTGCATGGTGTTTGATATATCTAGATTTAATTCTTTGCTCCCATTTGATTTATAGGGTGTTTTTAATCTAGGATTTCCACTTTTTTGGAAGTTTAAAACCCTTCTACACCACTACTAGTATTTTGTTTATCACTAAGGTTCCTACCATTGGGTATAATAATTTTTTACCTTTAAGGCCTAGATTATTCACTACACATAAAGCTACCCTAAGAGATGGGGCCAAATTTTAGTTGGTTATTAGAACTAACAATGGAATGCTTTAAGATTTTCTTTCTATAATTGGATGGATAGGAATGATTTTTTTCCAAATTTTCTATGGATATGAACTTTATTACTAATTTTAAATCATTTTTATCTCTGATGTGCTTTTTTTGGTTGAAGTTCAAGCCACCAAGGTGTTACTAAACCTTCAACAACTCGAAGCATTTCTTGATCACTAGAGGAATATTCCTTGCATGGTGCCACCTTCATCAACCCATGCTAGATCTTCTATCAATCTAGGGTGAATGCTCAAAGTTGTGTCTTTCTTTAGACCAACTTATCAAGACAATTGAATTTAAGCATTTCTAATTGAATTTTTTTTTTCGAAATATATGTTCTAGAAAGATTAACTTTAGATAAATTAGATATGGGCCAAAAGAATATACTAGAAATATCTACTAAATACATACACAGTGTCACTTTTAGGTCAATTTTTAATAAAATAAAACTATTTAAAAAATGTGCCATTCTCATAATTGCTACTCACATAAATAATATTTAGAAAAATCCTAAAGTGTGCTTTTGTAGATCTATGAGTTTAATGTCTAAATTTTTTTAAATAATCTTTATATTTATTTATTTTTTAACAAAATTAGGTTATTAGGATCAAATGTAATTCATTGTCTTCTCAAAAAATACTAAATTTTATTAAAATAATTTTCGAAAATATCATGTAATAGAAGAAAGGTTCATGTTGATATAATATACACATTATATTTTAAATGAATAATCAAGAAAAAAACAATCATCCCATCAAAATATGTCTTTTCAGTATATACAATTTTAAAGATTATTTAAAAATATTTATCAAAATGAAAAAAATATTCCATATACTAAATTTTAAGTTATATATATTGAAAAATATTACTCCAAAAAGGTGATTTCCCACAAATTTCAACATTTTACTAGTAACAATATTATAGTTTCAATTTTCCAAAAAACTACATTCAATTTTTTTTTAAAAAATAGAAAAATATAAATTTGAAACACCTAAAAATTTGGGTTTCAATTTTTTTTTTTTAGACTGCAAGGAATTCCACGTGACCCGAAATGCTAGCACACCACGACTAGACCTCGCGACCTATTACCTTGCAATAGAGTGCTTTAGCCATCGAGCTAGGCCCTCTACCCCAATTCTTTTGTTTCAATTGTTTATGTCAATTCAAAATTCAAAATTATGTCACTTTAAAAAATTAGAATGGTGTTAGCCAATTCTTTGATAAAAATGAGACATAACTTTAAAATTTCACCCTTGAAAACATTTAATTATTTCAAACCATACTTACCACTATACCACCCCACCACAACCTATAAGACAACATTCTATGTGAAACTCCTCCCCCTCAACCTTCTAGCTGCTAGCTCCTATAAATGGTGGTCTACGCTAATGCACCACGTCTTCTCAAAAGCATAGGTAGCCTCTTAATTAGGAAAAAATGCGCTTTGCCCCAACTGACTATTTCTTTGCATTGACCGAACTAGGATCTTACGTAGGAGGGGGAAGAAACCATTTCTAATGACGGATGGGAACTGGTGGATGGCGGTGAAATCTTATAAGGTGGCAGATGACAGTAACAATAATAACACACAGAAAACGCGTGGCTTATAAGCGACAAAAACTTTGTCAGCCATTTCAAGCAGTCTAGATGAGTGCTAAGACCAAAATCTAAAAGCTCATAATCGAGCTATACACTTTTCTATGTGTAGCCCCATCACATGGTCGCTTTAGCAATGAGAATCCCATGTGACAAAATCTATACTCAAATCAACTTTCGAATATTGAGAGTTCGTCTTTCACGCCTTCAAACTTGATAATTTTATAGACGTGGGTCCCATACCTTGTCCATTTCACATTGTGCGTATATATTTAACAATGAGAATTAAATGGATTTACATTCTGCTTTCCATTTCACCCATGGATGACCACACGAAAAAATGCAAATAAGTCTTGTATATGCAAGTACACATGATTTATTTTCTAGAATAATATAGGGAGAGGAGTTCATAGTGGAGCACCCTAACTTCGTATTTCTCAAAATTCTATATGGAAATTCCAAATCACTCTTAATTTTGTACAACAATTTATTTGGCAACTCACGTGCTTCTATATTTCATTTTAGGCCCACATCATCAAATATTATGCCACGTCAGCATGCTTTTTGTTGAGGTATCCAAAAAGGCCCAAAAACAAGTGAGACTGATAGTGGCGCACCAAGTCATGTTTTATTGGTGCGTTGATGTGGTATCACATGATTTGTCAGTTTGTGTACTTTATGGATAAAAAGTGATTTACAATTAGTTATTAAGGTGCTCCATTATGGGGCCCACTAAGGACTACTTATATCCCCATTATTGAACCCCACTCCACTATGGAACCCTCTCCCCTACTATATTCAAGTCAGCTTTAAATAAATCTTGTTAAGTGCATGAGCACATGATATATTTTTTATAATAAGATATTTATTCAAATCAAATTTGAAATGTTAAAAGAGAGTTTGAGAGATATTGATGTCTTAAATATTTTAATACAAATAAGTCTTGTAAGTATATGTGCACATGATATATTTGTTATAATAATATACTATATTCAAATCAATTTTGAAATGTTAAAGGCCAAGTGCTTCACCTTGGTGAGCGTCACTAGATGCAATGAGTGTTAAGTGGACCATTCATATCATGAGAGATGGGTTCTTGTGAACCACTACTCATGAAACATGGGTCAATAAGTTTGAATCGAAAACTACATGGTTGAATCCTGATAACAATATCATAATAATGTTAAAAGAGAATTTGAGTCACATTGACATACTAAACATTTAAATATTTTTTAATTAAAATAAATAATTATATAGATATATATTTCAATAAATGGGATTATAATTTGATTAGCAAGTGTATATCTAAATTTAAAATTTAATTAGTTTAATATTACAATCATATAAATAAAAAATAAATATTAATAATCATTTTTTAATAATAATATGAAAAAGAATGTTTCACCTAAAAGGAGAGAGATAAACACCACTCAAAAGTCTAGGTGGTTCACTCAAATTAGGAAATATATGATGTTATTTAGACTAAATGGAATGATCCAAGTGCAATTATAAGAAATTTTAGACTAATTATGAATGCAAGACCTAAGAATTATGCAATGTTGGAAAACACAATATGATATGCAAACATGAACTAAAGTATGAGCAAATGTAAAACAAAAAAGAAGAAGGTTGAATCAAAGTGCACCTTGGTAGAGAATGGAGAATATGGAGTGTCTTGAATACTAGAAGAGATCACTAAAAATCACAAGTGGGACTCATTTGCCACTGATGGTGAATCAATCCTACTTCTAATGAAAACTATTGAAAACTGGTTTCTGAGTGTCGGGATCTAGAATCTGTAAAAATATGGATTTCTAGCCTTAAGGTGGGGCTTATTCACCACTGATGGTGAATTAGTCCTCTCCCAAAATTATGAGAAATTAGGGGACAATTCTGCAACACCAGATTTGAGGTTGCCTACTTGTCAAGTTGACAAAAGTTAATTATGTAGAAAATGGACAAAATATCTTCTCCAAGCTTGAAATAGGATTGATTTGACTTGCAACACTTTGTTGACTTCTTGTCCACTTTTCAACACCTAGTAGCTTGTCAAATCTATATACACAAGTCTTCAAACACATGCAAAAGGGGGGAAATGGTTAAGGGTTAGGTTATAGGGATTTGCCTTGGTCAAATCCCACTTTGGTAATCAAACCCTTAATGAAGAAATAGAATGGAAGAGAATGATAAAAATATAACATGCAAATTGTATCAACTTACCAAACCCTTATTGAAGAAATCTGAAGATATAACAATGGATGCTCCAAAGTACTTGATTAATGCTTGATTCAATGATGCAAAGTGCTTGAATGCTTGAATGAATGTGTGAATAAGTGAATTTGATGAATGGGGGTTTAAAATTAAAAAAAAAAACTTAGTTAAACATACTTGTACCTTAGTAACCCGAAGATACCTAATCACAGGGTGACATAAGGTGATTTTAAATAAAAACCTGAAACTTTTTTTTTTTTTTAATTTTGAGCCAAGAGAGACTCATTCGCCACCCATGGTGAATGGGTCCGACCTTGGACTTGAATGTGGGTGTCAGGAATGAAGTCACATTTAATGTTGTTTGTAGGGTTTACATTCATAAAAACACTTAATTAAGCCTTATAAGGGCATAAAGGGGTCAAATAAAGCATAAGAAAGGTGTAAATAGTGAAATTAAGCCTAGAAAAGAATGAAATCATGTTACAAGACTTTACAACAGTTTAAAATAGGACTTGATAAGTGATGAAAAGGTGATTTTTAGGTGGATTGTAATGAATAGAGTCTATTAAAGTGCAGAAATATTTTACAACACCTTCACAAGATGTCATAATTTAAATTTTAAGGACCTAATGTGAATGTTCAAGCCACATTACAACATTAAATCAAAGAAAAATGGACCAAGCATCATGAAGAAAGGCCTAAAAGGCCATGAAAATGACAAGGGGCCATTTTTCTACAGTACATTTAGCCCCCACTTTAGTGAGAGGATGAACTTGCTTCAAACTCACACAAAAGTAGCCATGAATATCAAAAGAGAGGTCTTAATGCACTTATGTTAGCAAGATGGAATGACAACAATCAAGAGGGATGATCAAGCCCCCAGGATGAAGATCCCATGAAAAACTAGACATAAGAACAAAGGAACACGCATTTGAAAGGGAAATTTGAATTGAGCTTCAATCGTCTGTCCAAGTAGTTGTGGATTAGATCTAGTTTGTTTGTGAGAAAAAGAGAATGCATACTCACTCTTGTGTGACAAAACTCATGGTGGTCCACTGGGTGAGAAGACCCAAAAAGGTGAAGTACATATGCTAGTTTGTATGCACTCACAAACACATAGGTGGCTATGGGGAAAGTTGTGCCACTGAATGGGCTTCTTGCTTAACCATATTAAATTTATACCTCTTAATAACTTTAACAAGGAACCACAAAGAAAAATGTTAGTTCATGCTTCATGAGACAAGCAACGCGTCATATTGTTAGAACTCGTGAACAAAGAGAAAGGTACCACAAGCATGCAAGTTGCATTATGCAAGGTGGCAAAAATGTAAAATGCAATAATGTAACATGCAAAATGTTAAAGATGTTCAAAGGAGTCTTATTAAGCTCATCCAAGGTCTATCACTTAGGGAACATTATGTCTAATGTCTCCAAGAGAGGACCAATCAAATAATAAAATATTAACAACTTAGGGGATGCAGTGTGTGGCATCAGGCTACCAAGAAGAATGTAATATGCTAAGATAGATCACACTTATGAAAGACATCACACCTGATGTCATCCACAAAGTGACAAGGCTACACTAAGAACCAAGAATGCAAATGAAATTAATAGTAATGTATGCCCCCCACTTTAAATGAATTGCTACACACCGTTCTATGAACAATTCCTTTAAAATAGTGAAGGAAAAATGCAAAAGAAAACAAGACATGAGAGCCAACTTGGAAAGCCCTATGCCAAGTCATATGTTTCTATGTTAGGTTGCTTCATGTAAATGAAAGAGAAAACAAAAGAAAGGGAGTTTCCCCCCAAAAAGGTACACACCAAACAAATAAGAGATCTATGGACTTGGGGTCAATATGTTCGTTGCTACAATGTTTTGATTAAATAGCTTGAAACTATCATCATTCCCCAAAGCACATAGAACTGGAAGAATGACACAAAGAAAGCAAAAAAATAAGAAAAAAAAAGTTTGTTTTGGGTCAACAGGGAAGAGACATTGTGGTATCAATGCTTTGCTAGATCAAATGTCCCCAAGCACATCTCAACTCTAGATTTTTTTTGTCTTTCTTATCCTCTTTATAGTGTTTCCTAAAATTCAATGATAATGGAGATTAGCCAACGTAAAAATCATTGTTAGAGAAAGTAAAAAATTTCTAATGAAAATAGAAGATATGTAGCTGGGAAGGTTCCGTTACATTGGATTCCCACTACCAAAATGGCTATAAAATGGGGCTACTCCAGAGAGGAATTGTGTATGTCGATTTGTGCGGTTTTAGATATTGGTCAGATAAACTACCTTTAATGGTTGGTAGAGCTTCTGTAGTTTGCAAATCGTGTGTTCTTTATCTCTTGTCGTTACTGTTTGCACTGTTATCTTTTGGTGCCAAAGAAAAGGTGCATTTTCACAAATGGAAATTAAACTACCAGACATGGGCTCCTGACTGCATACAGGTGAATATCATCTCTATAAATGGACAATACCTAGGGCCAACTATCAGAGCAAGAGAGGGGGATACCATTGTTGTCCAGTTAGAAAACTTGATGCCCACTGAAAACGTTGTGATTCACTGGAATGGCATGACATTCGCCAGGTAAATGATCCATTTTTCTTCTCATTTTGCACCTTAAGTATATTAATATTAATGGAATAATAATGTGTTTTATTTGATTTTGGAGTTTTGCGTCTTTAAGTATATGTAAAATCTTGAGCTTTCTCTTTTCAAGTTAAATTTCATCTTTGCAAGATATATCAATAAGATCTAATTTGGATTTTAATATTTTTTTATTAAAAAGTGATGGATAAACTTCAACATAAGAAAGGTACAACTCTTATTTACATTATAGTTCTATGTTAACTAGATAATTCAAGTATGATTAAGTCACCTCATCTTATTATTTTGCAATAAAAGATAACTAAACATAATCAAGACACCAAAGAATACTATTCTTGAGGACATAAAAATTATTTGGTTCCAAACAACAATCAAGACATTTCCATTAATGTAATATTTTTGTTAGTTTCCCAATAAGCAGATTCTAAAAATATACTATTTTACTCTCACTGTGCTAGTCATTAACAAGGGACAAATATTGGTCATTCTCAAATACATCCGATAAGATATGTTCAAACAATGCTCCAGTGTCAAATCTAATGGGCATTTATTGTTTAAAGATGTTTGAACGTTGTCAATTGTGTTTGTATTAAAATTTATCAGAAAGAGTAGCTATAAACTTGGTTGTACAACCATATCTTATTCATAGTGCAGTAAAATACATTCACTTAGTATTAGTAATTTGCAACAAAAAAGATCTATAAAAATGAACGAAACACTTCAAAGAATTTATCAAAATTAAATTTATTTATTTTTTAACCCATGTTAAAGAAACACAATTATGACTACCGTGACAATGCCAATTAAATTATAATTAAATAAAGTACAAATCATTTTTTGAATGCATAAATACATTTTGATCTAAGGCTACAAGGTTTTAGTGATGAAGAAACACAAATTCAGATTTTGAGGTGGATATTGAAATAAAACAGAAAAATAAGTTAATTTTTTTTAAAGAAGCTACAATGTTGAACACTTAAAACAAAAGACACTATTTAGCTTTTGGATATTTCAATTCAATGTCTCAAATAGATTTGATATGATATGTCTATATTCAAATTTATAACAAAATGTAAATATAATTTGAGGTGTAAAAACATTTTTATATCCTCTTCAAAATCAATAAACAAAATACCATTAAGCTTAAATGTCAAGAAAACAAATATAAAACTTTATAGATTTTAAATCTTAATAGAAATTTAAAAACTAGAATAAAGTTGTGTGAACATCACTTGAAGTTCTTATTGCAACATAGCTAAATGCTCGATTGCAACTTCCATTTCCACAATTTGTTGCTCCAATTTTTTCGCTTTAGTTTTTCAACTTCCAAACTTTTTTTCATTTTTTTTCTCTTCATCAAATTTCTTCACTGCTTTTACATTTTCATCTTTCTTAGGATCAGTCTCCTCTTCTTCTTCTTTACCCTATATTTCTTTTGACAGTTTAAAAACTTTTTCCTCATGTTCACTCTTCAAAGTAAAATCTAGAATCTTAATCTTCTCCACAATTTTTAAAGAATTCATTCTAAACCCTTTCAACTTATTATATAACTGTTTATTAGTATATTGTCTATCTAATACTCTTTTCACATGATTGTAAAAAAACACATTATTGAACAATAATTTACCTTCTTTTGTGCATTTAGCAAGATCACCTAAAAAAGAAATTTTGTTCTCTTCGTTCCAAACAACCTTTTCCTTTGACATCTTTTTCTCTTCTTATTCCCTTCTTCTTCTCTTTCAATCTACTTATGACTATTAAATTGTAAAGGATAAGGATAAAGCTCTCACACTTGAACTGGTATGATGTTCTAAGGGTGAATGTTTTAAGGGTGAAGGCTCTACTCTCCTACAATGACACCCTTCTGATCAATTTCAAGAGAAAAAAAGAAAGAGTTTTTCTTTGAATCTAATCATTTCAATGATTTAAGACATCACAGTTAATTTGTCAATGTAATGGCAGTCTCTTCAAACCTCCATATAATAAAAAAATAATATTACTATATAGCTAACCTTCAATTAAAATATCAGAGTGTTGGGTCAATAGAGCTAACTGTTTCTATTCAACTTTAGCATAGAAACATATGCTACATACATTCAAATCCTTTGCAACGTTCCTTTGTTGCATTTCTGCTGTGTATTTCTCCTTCCAAACCTACGTTCACCCTTACTCTCCTTCCGCAATGCTCTGAAACATTATAATATTTTTTGGTTGGCATTCAAAATTCTATTCAAAACCCTAAAATTTTATGCCCACCTTTTGTTTGTCTCGGTATCAATGTTGTGGGTGTTATCTACATTGGCTCACCTTTTGTGTTGGTGTTATGGGTGTGGGTTGTACCCTCCCTTAGTGTCTGCTACTGTTGTTAGTGGCAAGACCTTTTTATCAATTTTTTTATAGTTAAAAAATTTATAAGTTGAATTTTAATAACATATATTCACAATGCAAAATTTTCATTTTACCACTTAAATATATTAATGAAGTTTTTGTTTAGAAAGAAAATTATTAGTATTATTAATTATTTCTATTGCACCAAATAACTATATCAATCAATATTTTCTAATGCTTTTATTTAATCAATAATAAATATAACTTGTAAGTACTAATTTTTATGTCACACTTACTTTTTGAAGTTCATAGGTTATCAATTATAAATAATTCGAATTTAATACCATTCTTCAAAAATTTTGATATAAAAAATAAAAGACAGTTTATCTTTAGTCAAGTTGTAGGAAAAGTGGAAAATCAAATATCCCCAAACACATCTCGACTCTAGATTTTTTTGGTCTGGCTTTTCTCCGATTAGTGTTCCCAAATTATCCCGCTTCCCGATTCCCAATAATTCAATGAGAGGAGATTAGCCAACGTGAGAAACGTTGTTCGAGATGGTAAAATTTTTCTAAAGAAATTAGGAAGTTTCCGTTACATTGGATTCCCACTGCCAAAATGACCATAAAGCGGGGCTTCTGGCAGAGAGGAATTGTGTAGGTCGATCTACGCGGTTTTAGATATTGATCAGCTAGACTGCCTTCAATGGCTGAGAGAGCTTCTGTAGTTTGTGAGTCGCGTGTTCTTTGTCTCTCGTTGTTATTGTTCGCACTGTTATCTTTTGGTGCTGAAGCGAAGGTGCATTTTCACAAATGGAAAGTAAACTACCAGACATGGGCTCCTGACTGCGTGCAGGTGAACATCATCTCTATAAATGGACAATACCCGGGGCCGACCATCAGAGCAAGAGAGGGGGATACCGTTGTTGTCCAGTTAGAAAACTTGATGCCCACTGAAAACGTTGTCATTCACTGGCATGGCATTCGCCAGGTAAATGGTCCGGTTTTCTTCTCATATTGCGCCTAGTTTAAATGTCACAGATGTTTGCAGGGCAGAAATTGTACCAACTGCGGAATAAATATAACAAGGAATCTATTTATTTGTAATGCTCTAATGTTTCTGGGTCTACAGATACTTTTAATGTTCTAATGTTTCTGGGTCTACAGTATATAGATTATCGTATTTGTAATATGTACATATCTTATCCTTACAAGATTTGAGATGTTATCCATAATCTCTTTCAAGAATATGTAGTGTTACATGTAATGAGATGTTATTAATAAAGTATAATACGGATAAAACTGTTTGTGATTTCAATATTTTAGTTATTTTATGGGGATTAGGTTCACCGACTGCAGAAATAACTCTCTCGGTGTTTTGCATTGTAGATTGGTACTCCCTGGGACGACGGGACGGCTTCCATGTCACAGTGCGCAATCTATTCAGGCGAGACATACGTCTATAAGTTTGTTGTGGACAGAGTAAGTTGGAGTCTCTTTCAATGTGAAATGTATACTTCACATAACTATAATATTGATTATGAATATGTGAAATGCAGCCGGGGACCTACTTCTATCACGGTCATTATGGCCTACAGAGGTCAGCGGGGTTTTATGGGTCGCTCATAGTGGATGCCGCGGGCAAAGAACCCTTCACATACCATGGTGAACTGAGCATCGTGTTAAACGACTGGTGGCACAAGAGCACTTACGAACAGGCGGTGGGCCTGTCTTCCAATCCCTTTGTTTGGGTTGGGGAGCCTCAGGTATATCATGGACATTCCATTTTGAAGGCTCGTCTTAAATTGGGGGCTTTAATAATTCATATATTTCGGTGAGATGATAAACATCAAGCATTTTTATAGTCAAATGGCTATACAATCAAACGTACATAACATTTAAACTGGCGCTTAACAATCTTTTGAATCTAAGGATGCCTTTTTTTGGTGTGCTGCTTCTTACCAGTCACTGCTTATAGAGGGCCGAGGGCAATATAACTGTTCAGCAACCAGCAAGTCGTGCAACGCTACAAACACGCAATGCTCGCCTTATCTCTTGCCGGTGCGACCTGGGAACACATACCGCCTCCGTATTGCAAGTGTGGCGTCTCTTTCGGCCCTCAACTTTGTGATCCAGGTCGGTCAGCTTATTCCAAAATCATTATTCACTAAATCGACTGATTGAAAAAGAATACCAGTCGATGCATCCGTTTGTTTACATATTTCTCGCATTTTGTTTGGACAGGGGCACAAGATGACGGTTGTGGAGGCAGACGGGCATTACGTGGAGCCAGTGGAAGTAGACAACTTGGACGTATACTCTGGCGAATCATATTCCGTTCTGATAACGGCGAAACAGGACCCTTCTCAAAACTATTGGGCGGGTGTAAACGTAAGAGGCAGACAACCCAAGACGCCCACTGGACTGGCCGTCCTAAACTATCTTCCCAATCCCTCAACGAGCCTCCCCACAGCACCAGCCCCCACGAGCCCACTATGGAACGACTATGCCTACAGCAAAGCTCTGGCTAAGAAATTCGTGGCTCTGAAAGGGCACGAAGAGCTTCCCCCCCTTCAGTCCCACAGGCGGCTGATCCTTCTCAACACGCAGAACAAGATCAACGGATACACAAAGTGGGCGATCAACAACATTTCGCTGGTCCCTCCTCCAACTCCCTACTTGGCCGCCATGAAGTACAAAATCAAGGGCGCCTATGACACCACCCCACCTCCGGACGTTTACAGTCCCCGTGACTACAATATCACAATTCCTCCCCCAAATCCCAACGCCGTCGAAGGGAGCGGCGTGTACGTCTTCACATCGAACTCCGTTGTAGATGTGATTCTTCAGAATGCAAATACTCTCACAGCCAACAATTCAGAGATCCACCCATGGCATCTGCACGGCCATGATTTCTGGATTCTTGGATATGGAGAGGGCGTGTTTGACCCGGCAAAGGACCCTCTTAACTACAACACAGTCAATCCTCCGCTGCGCAATACAGTTGCTGTGTTTCCATATGGATGGACGGCCATTCGGTTTAAAGCCGATAATCCTGGAGTATGGGCTTTCCACTGCCATTTGGAGGCCCACTTTTTCATGGGAATGGGAGTGATGTTTGCAGAAGGGATAGAGAAAGTAGGAAAGTTGCCCAGCGCAGCGATGGGATGTGGCCTCACCAAGAATAAAATTCACATGCACCACTGATCTCTCTGCTCTAGGCACCGACTTTTGGAATCTAATGCTTTTATAAGAACTATGTAAAATGTACCATGTTTTTGGCATTTCAAGAATTGTATGCGACAAATGGGGTCGATGTTTTCTTCGTGATTTGAAAGAGCTTTGGAAACTAGCTATTTAAAGAAGCACTAAGTGTCCATCAGAAATT
>VDFB02182258.1:0-13696 GCA_007258455.2 Sequoia sempervirens
ACATCTTTTTGCATTTCATTACGTAGGAAATTGCTCTGTATTTCAGTTTATAAGCTTTTATATGCTGTGTCCCTTCTCTTCTGTCTATGAACTTTTCTCTAAAAAACTAAAATAACACTAAAAAAACTTAAGAAATACTGGGGTTTGAGTTGAAAGCCAGCAGGGCTCATCACAAGCTTCCAAACACACATTTTGTCTTGACATGCCTTTGTTTGGGCGCATTTGAGGGGGTGAGAGGGATGAAACTTTCAATGCCCTCCTTTGACTTTCTTTCTAAACTTGGGCGCATTTCCTATGGTGAGAAGGATGGGCGCATTTTAGACATGTAGGAGGATGAAACTTAGAATATTTTCCCATGCTTGACTTGAGGTGGGCGCATTTAGGGGGTCAAGGTGGATGAAACCTTGACTTAGACTTTTGTTTTAAACTTCTGCCAGCCAGCTGAGGGTGAGGGCGCATTTTGGGGGTGGTGAAGGATATTAGCAATGCCTTAGAAACTTTTTAGCACTTCCACCTTGCATGGGCGCATATGACATGTGCAGGAGGATGAACTTCAGACTTAGCCATTTTTCCTTCTTCTGCTAGCTTCTCCACGCCCTGCTATTTATAGTAAGTCTTTTAATTTTCACACTTCTGAAGCTCGGATTAATCTAGAATTTTAAGCACAGGACCTTCATGACCTCGTCAGCCCGTTCACACTGCTATCTTGAGCTGGCCTACTAAAAATAGTATGTTTCTAAAGGTGGTTTACTATTTATAGTAACTACTAGTTTCTGAGACCTCCACGACTCCATTTGATTTGAAATTCGAATGATGTGACCCTCATCGGATGACACCACTTCCGGTACAGCGCGACATTAGTTTACTATTTTTAGCCGGTTTACGGAAATGCCTTACTATAAATAGTAAAGTGCTCTGATTGCCTTCAAATTCTCTAGGTGGATAAGCTTGAAGATCTTGATGTGATGGGATGATACAGTTTTGAAATTGACCTTTACCCTCTTTGGGTCCCAATTTGGAAACCTATCCCGACTTGCATGTATATCAAACGACCTCTGTTTGACCTCATTTTTGTTGCACTTCGCCTTGTTTGTGGTTCTGATGTGCTAGGCAGCTGTCGGAGTGCACCTGCCAAAAATAGTAAGTCTCTGAATATTGATCATCTTGCTTTGCATGTCACATCATCGTGAAGCTCTTGAAAAACCCACAAAGATCGCTCCAATCACAAGAAAACCACGACATGCAAACCCTAAAATAGCCTCACGAGAGTGAATCGAAAGTTGTTATCATCTCCGCTTTTGCATATTTATACCATCGAAGGTTCAGGAAAACCAGAGGAAGAATCCTCGGACATGCATTGAAAAACTTTGCATATAAACCCTAAAATTTAGCGGAGCTAAAGCACTTCAAAAGCCTTAGCAAGTTATTTTGATGCAGCTCAAAATTTCTTGAGGGCCAGTGACCCGATGTATTCACGAATCACGGTGTAGTATTGAGAACTAAAAATGTTGAAGGAGCATACTGAATTGCTCACTTACTAAAAGCCCAATGGTGCAGGGTGATGAAATTTCAATGGAAACTTGTTGGAAGCATGCTGACTGCAACGCTAATCTCTGTTTTCAATTTATTCACCTTGTTTGACCACAAATTGGCTGGAAAGTTCAAAACCCTAATTCTATAGACTTGGCGAAATTTCACTTTTAAACTCACAGATGGGCACATCCCAAAAAGACAGACAACAGAAAGAGAAATAAAGAGAGAGAGAGACCAAAACAAAGCCCAAAAAGACCAGAATGGAGCAAAAATTAGGGGGTCCCCATTTTGAATGGGGCGATGTGTGAAAAGGTCACAACAGGATCTAAGGAAGATATTCCAAAGATGTAGAAGATATGGGATTTCATTGAACCCAAAGAAGTGCATATTTGGGGTGACCGAGGGAAAATTACTGGGCCATGTAGTAATGGAGAAAGGGATTCTTATTGATCCTGATCAGGTAGAAGCTATATCAAGAATCGGTTTGCCATCAAGCCAGAAAGAGATGAAGTCTTTCTTCGAGAAGATTAATTTTGTGAGGAAGTTCATAATAGGGTTTTCTGAAATAGTCAGACCTCTGAGTGAAATGTTAAAGAAAGATGTGAAGATAGAATGGACAAAGCCAGCAAAGAAGGCATTTGAGGAGATCAAACAAGCCATAATTGATGCTCCCATCTTGGTCAACCCTGACTACACGAAGTACTTCTGCCTCTATTCTTTCGCGTTAGAGCATACATGTGCTGCAATGCTGACCCAAAAGACAGATGAAAAGGATGAACATCCTACTGCCTTCATGAGTGCACCGTTCAAAGATGCGGAATTGAGATACCTGAATGTAGAGAAACAAGCGTATGCCTTAGTCAAGGCAATTAAAAAGTTCCGACATTATATTCTGAGAAGCAAAATCTTTGCTATAGTTCTAGACATGGCTGCTAAAACCCTCTTGATGCAAAATGAATTAGGAGAAAGAAGAGGCAAGTGGGTGACCATCATTCAAGAATATGATATAGAGATTCTACCGATGAAAATTGTCAGTGGCTAAGCCTTGACATAGACCATTGTTGCAAGACTAGGACTAGTGCAACAAATTTATGAACTATAAGAGGTATCCCCAAGTGAATGGAATGATGATATCACTTACTTCCTGCTCAACCACAAGTGCCCTAATCATTTGAATCCAATACAAAAGAGGGCCTTGAGAATGAAAGGCCAAAGATATATGTTGCAAGGAGCAGTACTATACAGAAGAAACCATGAAGGAGTTTTCCTGAGATGCCTTGGAAAGGAAGAAGCAGGACAAATAATGGAACATTTTCATTCCAAGTTCAGAATCGGGCATGGAGGAGCATTGGCAACAACACACCAAGTTCTAATGGCAGGCTATTATTGGCCCACATTGTTTAAGGATGTCTACAATCATGTGAAAACCTGTCACACATGCCAAGTGACAGCTGCACGAGAGAAGAACCCAGCCATGCCACTTCAACCGGTGATCGAAGTACGACCTTTTGCGAAGTGGGGACTCGACTTCATTGGTATGATCAACCCACCTTCCTCTATGCAACACAGGTATATCCTAACCGCAACTGACTATTGTACGAGGTGGTCAGAAGCTCAGGCTTTACAATTGTGCACAACGGATACGGTAATTAAGTTTTTGGAAGAAAACATTATCACTAGATTTGGATGCCCACATGCTTTAGTTTGTGATAATGGTTTTGTATTTTCTTCTTTGAAATTTTCTAATTGGGCATTTGAGTATGGGGTCACACTGAAGTTTTCATCAAACTACTATCCCCAAGGTAATGGATTGGCAGAATCCACAAACAAAAAATTGTTGAATGTTATCAAGAAGTTGTTAGACAAGAACCCAAGGGGCTGGCACACACAGTTGAGATTTGCTCTTTGGGCGGATAGAGTAAGAGTAAAGAGTTCCTTGGGGACATCACCTTATCATCTGGTATATGGACAAGATCTTGTGTTTCCCATATAGTTGAGGATTCCAATGTTGCAATTCATGCAGGAGTGTTTGGATCAAGAGGACAGAGTTAAAACCAGGTTGTCACAATTGCTACTTTTGGAAGAGAAAAGAGATCAAGCATTGGAAAATTTCTCAAAACATCAAAGTATTGTAAAGAGATGGTTCGATTGAAGAGCGAGGATAAAGGCATTTAGAATTTCTGATTTAGTCCTCTGTTGGGACAAAACCTACGAGCGTAAAGGAGACCATGATAAATTTGACAACTTATGGATGGGTCCTTATCAGATTGCAGAAATTCTTGGAGACAATGCATTCAGATTGAAGAAATTGACCGGAGAAGATGTCCCATTGCCAGTCAATGGGCAATTTCTCAAACATTACTTCCAGTCCTAGACTCCTCACGAGTCTTGCTTTTGTACATAGTTAGATTAGCTTTCTTTCCAGTTGAGTTTGGTTTTGTTTGGTTTGCTTTAGTTTAGTTTCCCTTGCTTTGGTTTGCGTTAGTTGAGTTGTTCCTACTTTCTTAGATTAGATTGCTTTCGTTTGTTGCTTTGGGTTTAGTTTTGAATAAATGAGGATCCACATTCGGAAAAGGGTGGTAAAAGATTCAGGCACACACTGGTCTTATTCCACAAAGTAATGAATGGATCATTCCTTTGATAAATATTTGTTGGGGATCTTGGAATCCGAGATTGAATCCTTCTAGTTTGACTCTAGGTTAGGACTTGTACTTGGCTAGAAGGGAATCATCTATTGTTTCTTGACACTGAATCTTATGATCATCATATTTTACACAATGAAATCTCTGAGTCATTATGGTCTCCTAGGCGAAGTTATTGGCTAAACTACAAAGAACAATCAAAAGTCTTGCTTCAGTGCCACTATGATGATCAAACCCATGTGAGCTTCATTGTTTACAGGCCGAAGTGTGGAAATATATGAAAAAAAGAAGAATATCAAAATGAACCAAAGGAAAAGAATGAAGCACTTGGCTTTTGGGTGTGTGGACATCTCTACAGGTGTACAAAAGAACAAAAAAATAAAGATAAATCGCCGGAAGTAGAGCAATCTCCGTGAAATTATAGAGATAACCTCGCCGGGGCTATGAACGCTTGTTGGCAGCGAGGCTCTATCCAAGGATGCTTTTGGAGTTGAGATAAAATACACAAAATAGCCATGATGGAACCAAAGAGTCATATTGATCTTATGAGATAGAAATGAATGCATTTGCACATACTTGTGATTAAGAGAAAAAGTGTCTTGATCCAATCTAGGATTCCTTTCCTTTCTGAGTACACCTTTTAACCTAAGGATGAGTTAGTTTGATTTAGTCGGAGATTCCGGATTCAGAATGGGTCTTTATCTTAGGAATGTTCAGAAACATTCCTCACGTGGAGTCGCCAGATGTTGTGACCTATTTCACACATCGCCCCATTGCAAATGGGGACCCTCGGTGGTTTGTTTTTAGGGTTTAGCTTTGAATGGAAATTTCATAAGCTCTGTTGCTCTAGGAATTTCATGTCAAAGTCTGGAGTCATCACCTGAGCCAAGTTGAGAATTTGAGCCTTAAACTGAACGTGAACGTCATCGAAGTGCTTAGAAGACCCTGTAGACAAGGATTGCCTATGCTTTTGCTCAATTTTGACCCTTCCTATTTTTTAGGGATTTTGCTTTTATGGTTTTTGCTTTTTCCGTTTTTGGCATTTTTAGACCAATCTAGGATTTACTATTTTTAGAAAGTTGCTTTTTTCTATTTTTAGTAAGTTTCTATTTTTAGAAAGTGCTAGGTCTCATTTGTAGTGGAGTAGAAGTTTCCACTTTTAGAATCGAAAAGCATGCAAAAATAAAGCAAAAATCTTAAAAAATCGGAAAAATCATGAGAAAACCAAGGAAAAGCGCATGCAAAAATCTGGAAAATCAATTTAAAAATCGCACTTCTAAGAGCAAAAATTAGTGAAAAATAAAGTAAAAAGCAAGGAGATTATGGTGAAATTCGCCTAAGTCTGAAGAGGTGTGCCCATAGAGAAATATAGTTGAAATTTTAAATAAATCCATTCAAAATTCATCCATTTAAAGAGTCCTGTCAAAATTCGCCCAAGTTCAAAGTGAAAACCAGTTGGATGAATCAAAATTCTAGTTGGCGAATATATCTGAAAGTGGAAATTGGCTAAGGCAAATAAAAATCCAAATTAGGACTTCAAGACTTCCATCATGAAGTCCAAATCCACTTAAAATGATCAAAATTCTAGTTGAGGGGCGAATTTCCAAGGAGAAAATCGAAAAATTGACTAAGGCAAAGAGTCACTTTGGTAAAAGGTAAAAATCCAGTTCTAAAGTGGATAATTCCACTTAGAGGTTGATTTTTCTAAGCAAAAGAAATTAAAATGACTTAAGTTTTTATTAAAAACTTCACAAGCAAGCAAGAAGGGGCGCCCTTGAAAAATCAAAGAGAAGATAAGATCGCTTTTTGTGTTTTGAAAGAACGCAACCAATCATAGAAGAGGTCGACCCAGGCCAATAAGGAAAGTTTTTTATTATAAAAGAAGCGTTTGAGAGTTTATTTTTCATTATTCATAGGTCGAATTTTCTCACAGGTAAGCTTCTTTCAGCCAAAGGCATCCTCCTTTTCTTCCTGAGCTACAAGTTATATTGATTCTAGAGCACAAGGTTGAATATTTTTTCTTCTATTCCATATTTCTCATGCAATTGCAAGATCAAAGCTGGCGAATTTGAAGAGGAAAAAGGAATTTTAATCTTGGATTTACAAAAGACTTCAGTTTTCAGCTCTAAAATTCCAATAAATTGTTTAAAATTTCTTTGAATTTTCTTAAAAAAATGATAAAGGCTGGTAAAATTTCATTTTATTAGAATTTATTCTCCAACCAGCCTAAGCAATCGAGTTCTAGAATTTTTAATTAATTTATTTAAATATTCTCCAGCCATAAAATCGCCGCCTTTGCAATTTGTGAAAATTTTCTAACTTCAAGCTCCGTACAGGCGCAATGTCTACTTCGAAGAACATAGAAGGTGGAGTTAGAAAGAATCAAGTGAGAGAAGTTCTCAAGGAATTCTATCCAGAATCTCAACTGCCATCGAAATGGAAGAAAATAGCGGATACTAACTTTAAGCAATTCAACATGATTCAACACAAGAAAAGGATGTTCGACACTCAGCATGAAATGCCCACGCCTATTGCAACCAACATGGTTAAATGCGGACTTCACCAAGCAGCTGGTTTTCCACCTGTAGTTCAGTGCAGTGAGCTGATAGTTGAGTGCGCCAGAAGATACAATCCATAGACAAGATCCATCAAAGCATCTAATGGGATCAGTTTGGCGTACTTCACAAAAGATTTAGTCAGAGAGGTGTTTTGGTATTCCTCGTTGTCACAAAATGTTGAACAGGACCCAAGAAGAATCACAAATAATGTTTGATCAGGCAAAAGAAACTTGTATGGATATAATTAATTACAACTGGGTTAAGGAACCGAAGAGGCATCGTTCTAAGCTACCTAAGAGGCTTATTTGCACTGATTTCAAGGAAGAATATAGTGACATGATTCACATGTTGAACAGGATTATGGGTACTCCTCAAGGGGTGTTCTTTGAAGTATGGATGTTCTCATACGTAGAGGAGACTGTTTTAGGAATGGAAACAATAAATTGGGCAAAACTAATAAGTGACAACATTGATTTCCAGTTAAGAAACTTGGAGAAGACCAAGACTTTCTACATGAGTTCCTACGTAGTCTACATCCTGGGCGCATGATTGTTACCCATAGCTACAGTTGCACTACAAGGACAATTATAAAATAACCAATGACGCCTTCCTCATGTATGTCACTTGATTGCTTCAAGGAGGAATCCAAAAGAGGTTGTCTAAGGAGGCTATGGCATTGCTTGACAAATTCGGATCCTGGTTCATTCAATTTCCAACTTTTACATACATAAGGGTCCATGGGTTTGCAGATGCTCCATATAAGCTCCCACAGTATCCAACGGATAAGATAATTATGCTTGAAGTTGCAAGGCAGTTGGCCCATGTGGATTCCATTCAAGAGAAAAAGAACAAACAGGGAGTGAATTTTCCAATTGTGATGGGGAAAATGTTAGAAGTCTGCCCCTCATTGCAATCAGCCAAGACAGCAAGATCAAAATTACAATTTTATAAGTTAGGCACTTATAAACCAATGTCAGATTATGATCCGTACTTGAGAGTTCACGGGAGGAAGTCCCTTCATGTTATGCATATTGAAGACTATTGGTCTAACTTGTTGGACGAATATGGAGTCAGGAAGAATATGTGGTCTAGAATTCCAATAGACCTTGTGAAGAAGTGTGACTTATTCTTCGTTCCTGACCAGGTAAAAAACAATGGAGAATATGTGCATCCTCAATTTGAACAAGAAAAGAGCAAGCCTATCTTGTTGCCCAACTGGACACAACCTGAGTTGACCGATTTGAATGTATTGATGAAGGATATTATAGCTAGCTCTAGGGAATGGGTGGATAATCAAATCAGCAAGTTAAGAAAAGAAGGAGTCTCCCTTACCTATGCCATGCTAAGTAATGAAGAAAGTCAGGGAGAAGCAGTTGGAGAAGGTCCTGACGAACTTCCGTGTCCAAGCAAGAGGAAGGCAATAATTGAAGATCTTCAAACAAAGGAAAAGAAAGCAGCAAGTAAGGAATTGGAAAGTGAGAAGCAAAAGGCGAATGAAATTCCATCATCTTCAAGTACATTATCCATCAGAATAGTGGAAGGGGCGTCCATTGTTGAGTATGAACCAAACCATGAACAAGAAGTTGAACTTCAAGAGTTAGATCAGTTGGAGTTTCTTCAAGAGCAAACCTTCATAGAATGTTTGGAAGGAGGAGATACACTTATGGTCGAGGGCATGGGAGATACTGAGATCCTTGAAAACAATTTAGGAGCTGGGTGATGAAATAATTTCTGCCTTGAAAGGGATTAATGATGATATCCAATTAGAAGATGGGATGGAGTTATCCACCATACCAGATTGGTTGACGGAAAGTTTGATGAAGAAGCCTAAACCACTGGATGAAGTTCAACCAATTGAGAGTATGCAGGACTTCTTAGAGGGGATTGGCAAAGCTAAAACACCGAAGAAGCCTAAAAAGTATTCTTAGATTATTAGAAATGGTGCAGGATCTAGGATTTTACAAGTTGCAGTCCCAAAGGTTGACAAGCCTAGAGATTAGATTACTCCAATGGACTATGAAGTTACAATGTTGGACATTGGGCCAACCACAATAGAACAAGATTTTCATGAGCTAGCAAACACTTCCAAGGCCATCAAGGAGAAGTTTGACAAAACAGGGGAGAAGAAGGAAAGACTAGAGCTGGAAAATTTGAGATTGATAGAGTTCATTCAACAAATAACAGCCCGCTTGCGCCAAGATGGTGAAGCTTTTATTCCACCATTTTTCCTTCCTCAGGAATCTTTTGACACCCTTGAGGCCATGAGGATCACAAGCCAAGCAACTCGGAGTTGGATCAACATCTCAAAATAGATGGAGCAATTCTTGGAAAAATGTGCTCAGACCTATGACAGATCAGCTTTGCTTATGACTGAGATTTGTCAGATTGAAGATAATTGGGAGGACTTCCAATACATGGAGGACAAGGTGATACCTCGTTTGAAGGTTTTAAAGGAAGTGTCCCTGCAATTGCTAATGCAAGAAGGTGTTATTGATGAAGGAGCCTTATATGATTTCAGTAGATGGTACCATTCTTTGTTGGCAAAGAAAAAGATGTATGATGGAATGAAAGAAGAGTGTGCTGTTATGCAGAATTCTCTTGGGAAAATACAGCTTAGAATCCTCACCTCTCTTGAATGATTAACGGGACAAGAGACTCATGATGCAAGTAGTTTAAATTTGGAAGGTTTGAAAGAGAGTGTGATGAATATTTACTTCAAGGAAATGCAAATTATCAAAGAAAACCAGCTTGATGATATGTCTTCTCTTTTGACCTTTATGGATAACTTTCAGAAGCAAGAAGGTAGATGGGAAAATACTTTCACTTATTGCATTGAAACCTTGGACATAATGGGAGTGCAGCTGGATACTATGCCAAACATATCAATGGAGGAGCTCGACTTGGTGATAACAAAGTTTCTTGCATTTGCAGCTAGAGAGCAAGCCAAGGGGAATTGCATTTTGGATTCTCACTTGCTGGATTAATTTGCAAGGTGTCATTATTTTCCACACTCCAAATGGATCATCCTACTTGTGCCATGTGTCCATGAAGTTAGTTATGCGTTTTAGGGTTAGGGTTTCTTGAAATAATCTTGGCCATTGATCTCGATTCAATCTGGGCTGTTGCTTTGTAATTGGGGTGCCTATATAAACCCCATTCATTTCATTTATTTAGAGAGAGAGACCTATGAAATTGTTGCTTAAGACTACTTTGAGAATAAAGTTCATGTTGCATGAGTTGCTTTGAATCCTCTTATTGTCAAGTGTTTGCATGGTTCCATATTTATCTTCCACATAGAATAGGTTAAATTAGTATTTAAATTGAATGCAAGTTAGATGAATGATAGATTGATAGAATAGATTATTGGAACTTTTGCTCATACTTTCTTTGGATGGATGATTTCCTTTCAATGCGTAAAGTTAGACTGAGCTAGTAATGTGGATGCTTCAATTGTTTACTTTGAATAATATTGTTCGTTTGATGGTATTGTTCTTGGTGAAGAGATCTTAAGCACAAACCCCATAAGATTGCACTTGCTTTGTGTAGTTGTTGTTTTTCGTGGCGAAACAAAGCCTTGTTCTTGAGTTTCACTTAATCTTATTGTCTCTTGATTTCATAGGCCTAGTATAGGACTTCTAAACCCTCATCCTTTTTTCCTTTTTTATCTCAAAATCGAAAATCCCAAAAAATAAAAGAGCATTCAACGCCAAATCAATCTAAATCCTTACTTTTGAGTAATTTACTGTCAAAGGTCCCTTTGTGATACCAGCATATCACATCATCCATTGAGCTTGTCCATCCCCAACTTACGAAACATTGGAATTGCCGTATGACCTTTCTTGCAATCTTAGCATACAAGGTAGTTTTCAAGAGAGGATAGAGAGTCTTTGGACTCTTCATTCTAGAGTGTTCGGTGTGTCATAAAACAGGCATCAATGCTACGCAACTTTTGTAGCACGAGGTTGAGAGAGTGGACAACACAAGGCTTCCAAAATATGTGTTCAAACTACGTCTCAATCAACATACTTGCAAATCTACAATTCTTTGCATTGTCCGTTATTACTTGGACAATATTTTGAGGACCGACATCTTGAATGCATTGTATAAGGATGTAAGCAACAAATTGTGCATCTTTCAGTTATCCCTCGCAATCCACGACTCTCAAAAACATTGCCCCTTTAGGGCACACTGCAATCATATTAATCAATGGCTGATTTATGGCTTCCTTCCATCTATTATAAATATTTTACACCCCTATTTGTTTCCATGAATTTCTAATGGGAGTCAATGCATTGTCTATGTTTTTTTACCTCCTTTGCTAGTAAGGCACTACATACCTCATAACCTGGCCCTATGTACCCTTGTGGAGCCTCATTTGCTTTTCTCAACATACCCTGCCAATATGGTGATCATACAACAATAAATGACAAACTGTTTTCATATAGACATCTTGCAACTGTTTGATTTGCAATATCTCAAGCATCATTCTTAAATGCTCTCTCTAATGGCCCCTTGCTTCCCTTCACATTAATAGGTTCTTCAATTCTATACAAAAATGGGTGGCTCTTTACTACGACATTAGGAAAGTCACTATGAGATGGAGAAGCAAGGGGGCCTCCTTGATCCTCTTCCTCTCCTCAAAGGATCGTTTGTGCCACGAGCAACTCTTGCATTTGCTTCCTCTTGCTCTCTAATATATTCTACTATTTGTTGAGGTGGTAATCCATTACGATCTTTTCTTGGATATGCTTTGATTCCTTGAAGGGGAATGACACATTAATGGGCTTGAGCTAGGATAACTCACATTACAAATACAACAAAGATGAGCACCATCCGACTTGTCCTAGCCATGGCAAAACAGTTTGGTTGGAAGGTCCACCAAATGGATGTTAAGAGTGCCTTCCTCAATGGAGATTTGGAGGAAGAGGTCTACATGATGCAGCCTCTTGGTTTCAAGGTTGCAGGTAAAGAGCACAAGGTATGCAGATTGTTGAAGGCTCTTTATGGCCTAAAGCAGGCACCCAGGGCATGGTTCCTGAAGATTGACAAATATTTGATAGCACAGGGCTTTCAAAGGAGTCCTTCAGATGCAAATTCGTATGTCAAGAGCACTGGTAGTGATATCATCCTTCTTGTCATCTATGTGGATGATATCATCATTACTGGTAGTAGGTTACATTTGCTTGAGCATATCAAGTTGAATTTGTGTTAGGCATTTGATATGATAGATTTGGGTCTCCTACACTATTGTCTTGGTGTAGAAGTTTGGTAGACAGGTGGCAGTATTTTCATCTCTCTGTCGAAGTATGCCAGAAGTTTGCTAGAGAAATTCAAGATGGCAGATTGCAAAATCTCATCCACTCCCATGGAGAAGGGGCTGAAACTTTCAGCCAAATCGGACTCACCAGTGGTGAACGAGTCAACGTTCTGGAAACTAGTGGGCAACTTCATCTATCTTATTACCACTAGACGTGATCTCAGTTATGCTGTGAGCTACATTTCTCGTTTCATGACTGCCCCTAAGGCAAAACATTGGTTTGTAGCGAAGCGAGTTCTAAGATATGTGAAAGGGACATCTGACTTTGGCATTCTGTACACCAGATGCAAAGATCTAAGGCTGGTTGGTTTTACAGATCCAGATTGGCTAGGTTCAGTTGATGACAGGAAGTCCACCTCTGGGTATGTTTTCAGTCTTGGTACGGGTGTAGTCACATGGACCAACAAGAAGCAGCAAGCAGTAGCTCTTTCCTTGACAGAAGTAGAGTATTAGGGAACGGTCAAGGCAACATGTGAGGCAATATGGCTACGGAGGATACTTGCTGACATGCAAATGTCTCAAGTAGGGCCTTCACCCTTGTTTTGTGACAACCAAGGGGTGCTAAAGCTTGCTAAGAATCCAGTCTTCCACGAGTGAACCAAGCATGTTGAGCTTCATTGTCACTTCATTCGACAACTTGTTGAAGATGGATCTATAATGTTGCAGTATGTTCCAACTGAGGATCAGACTGCAAACATTCTCACCAAGTCCCTAAGTCCAGATAAATTTGTAAAATTTTGGGGTAAACTTGGTGTACTTAGTAGAATGACCATTAAGGGAGGGTATTAAAGTATTATTGTAATATTTAATGGTCATCTTAGTTGTTAGTTTACTTTAGTTAGTTTTAGCAACTTTCAATTTATTGTTTTTGTTCACGATTGTTTCTTTTTAGAAACATCGTCTTGTAATTTATTATATAAGGAGTATTCCTCTCCTTTGTTGAATATCAAATAATGATAATCAATTACCATTTCAAAGGTTGTGTTCAGACCCATATCCATCTTCATTGTTTGTACTTGGCTGTTGATAGTGGAGTTGGGGAGTGATCTGCTTGTCCAAACTGGAGTTTTCTTCTTTCTAGGGTTTCTCTAGACCAAAGCCTTGCATTTCAGTTATTGTCCAATGTAAGATACTCCATTTTCATGCTTCCCATTGCTTTGTTATGATGTTTGAATGCTTGTTTATGACTGTCCCATGTTTCTAAGGACCATAACACTTAATTGCATACAAATGGAGGTTGTTTTCAATTGTCAATTGTTGAAACCTGTAATTGGGGAATTATCTGAGAGTATCTGAGGTAGTTTACAGATCAGGTTGGTATAATTGCAGCTTTTAAACACTTGCAGGTTGGTTTTGGTTTTTATCAGAGTATTGGCAGAGTTTCAGTTTTATGCAACTAGATACATGATTTAGTGGCAGTGGTAATATAAGATATTTTGAACTTGAAATTGTTAGTTGGAGGTGGAATCAAGCACAAAGAAGGATGCCACATGATGCTGATAAGGACTTGGATGAGGCAAATGAAATATTTGAAAGTTAGACATAAGTGTTGCTATTCATATGGGAAAGATGGATTTGTTTGAGAATGTTCTGAAGGCCACAACTCAGAAATTGGGCATTCAAGAGATCCCAAAGGCCAAAGAGGA
>VDFB02182262.1:0-11187 GCA_007258455.2 Sequoia sempervirens
CAAGAAGAATTTTAGACTGTTATAGCTTGTTTTGACCACAAATATTCCACACACCAGGTATTGTCAGAAGCATGCATTATGGTTATCATCTCCTTATCATATACGGGGTATCCTTTTTCATGATCTCTTAATTTCCTACTTTAAAATTCTATGGGGTGTCACTTCTAAGAGAGAATGACTCCAATCCCTTCACCGAAAGCATCACATTCTACAACAAATAGAAGAGAAAAATAAGAAATTGCAAGAATTGGACAATAGCTCATTACCTCTTTCAACTTCTCAAATGTTCTTTGTAATTTAGTTGTCCATTCAAAGGCTCCAACTTTAGTTAGATTAGTGAGAGGTGTTGCAGACTGAGAGAATCCTTTGACAAACCTTCGTAATAGCTACAAAGTCCAAATAGTCCTCTTAGTTGAGACAAATTCGTGGGAGGTAGCCATTTTAGGATAACTTGGATCTTCTGTTGATCAACTTGAACTCCTTTAGCACTTATGAAATATCCCAAATATAATATTTTTTCTGACCCAAACTCACATTTGGACATCTTAGCAAAGAGAGACTATTGTTCTAGAATTCCCAAGACTATATCCAAGTGCTTCAAACGTTCTTCCCATGTTTTTCTATAGATTAGAATATCATCAAAGAAAACTAATACAAATTTCCTCAAATGATTACCAAAAACATGATTCATGCATGATTGGAAAGTTGTCGAGCATTGGTGAGACCAAAGGGCATAACTAGGAACTCAAAATGCCCATAGTTACACTCAAAAGCATACTTTTGAATATCTTCTTCCCTCATTCGAATTTGGTGGTATCTAGAGCTCAAATAAATCTTTGAGAAGCATATTGTACCATGTAGTTCGTCAATCAACTCATCTATCCATGGTATAGGGTATAAGTTCTTAATGGTCTTCTTATTCAATGCTCGGTAGCCTATGCAAATCCACAGAGTGTCATCTTTCTTCTTCACCAACACCACAAAATATGTGAAAGGGATAGAACTTGGTTTGATGTAGCCCATATTCACCAACTCCTTTATTGCTTTCTTTATCTCTTCTGTATACATCCAGGGATGGAAATAAGGAGTGGTCATAACTAGCTTTGATCCTAGTTCAAGTTCTATGATATGGTGGAAACCTCTATCCGATGGCAGTCCGGGGGGCATGTCACTGAAAACCAAACTAAACTTATCCAAAATATTTTGACGTATATCAATATGAAATTGACCATTCTTACCTTCCAAAGAATCCTTTGAAATCACCAAACAACTAGTAGACTAGGCAACTTAGTTCTTCCAAAAGATCCTTTCCATTCTCCTGGTTGATACTACTTGTGGACCACCATTTTCCATTCCCTTTAGAATCACATCCTTCCCATTGTATTTGAACTTGAGCTCCATTGTTTGGTAGTTTTTAGTATACTCACCCAATGACTATAACCACTGCACGCCCAAAATCACATCAATTTCACCCAAACCAATAACATAGAAATCATCAAAAACCTTATGATCTCCAAATGTTATGTCTAAATTTCATACTTTCTATTTAGAGGGTAAGTTATACTCATCTGCCACAATGATAGTGAAGCCTTGAAAATTCTCTGTATCCAGTTTTCTTTTTCTCATGAGCCCTTCATCAATGAAGTTATGAGTATCTCCTCCATCAATCAGGACAATCACCATTTTTCTGACAAGGACTCTCCAGACCTTGGAAGAATGGTATCTTTGTGCACTAGATAGAGATGCTAGAATGTCGCTATTGTCCTTATCCTTAGCTTCTTCCTCCAGAGGGATGTCTTTCGGATCATGAAACTCTTCAAACCCATCTAATTTTGATTCTTTGTTAGAGATGACTTCTATATAGTGGACTTGTCCTTTTCCAAGACACCTATGTCCTGAAACCCATAGTTCTTTGCAAGAGAAACAAAGTATCTTCCTTTTGAGATCATTCTTGGTCTCATCACAATTCTTCTTAGGTGTAGTAAGGGGAGTTATTTTTTGAGCAATCCAAAGCTTCTTTTGGAAATTCCCCTTTGGCTTATTCCATATTGAGGGTTTTGATTTTTGTTGAGTATAATTCTCTAGATCCAAGGCTTTCCAAATAGTCTCCTAAAGTGTTGAGGGGTGGAATGCCTTCACTAAGCCCCTAAGTTGTTTTTCCAATCCTTCTTTGAATAGGAATATGAGTCTTCTCTTTGAAATGTCAATTACCATGACTAAGAGCTTTTGGAAATCTGCAACATATTTTTTCACACTTCCTTTCTACTTGAGGTGAGTCAATTCTCTAAAATGTTCTTTTGGATCTCTCCTATCAAATCTCTCAACTAGTTTGTCGTAGAATTCATCATAAGGTTTGATTAATTTGTGGCCTTGAGTGACCAGACCATGGTACCACCAATCATGAGCATTTCTTTCCAAATGCAAGGTGGAAAATTTAATGGCATCTTCCTTGGACATTGGATTAAGTGCCAAATATGTATCAAGTTTCTGCAACCATTCCCCAGAAATGTTTTTCTTAGATCAATCAAAAGGGGAAATAGATAGCTTTCCCAATGAGTGCTCCAATTTTTTTGGCTTGAGAGGTGAATGGTAAGTTCCCATTTTATTCTTCATCGCCATGAAATCTTTCAAATACAAGATCTCTTTGATTGGAGGGTTCAAAGCCGTATATTCTTCATAAGCTTTTGAGATGTCATTTTGGAGGGTAGTTTTTCCCTTTGGAACTTCTTCCACTCTTTGAATGAACTTGGGCTTAAGGTTCCTATTACTAAAGTTTGTTTTGAAACTTTATGTAGCAATCACCTTCTCTTTCCTCTTTCCACCACTTGATTGACTGAAGGCACCAACTCCATTAATGCTATCATTCACCTTCCTTGCATTAGTCTACATCCATTAAAACATTTGGCTGAACATTTCGACAAGACAATTTTTCCCTTGTATCATTTCCTTAAATTTTGCTTTGGCTTCTATAGTGTAGGAAATTGTATACCTTTACAATTTCACAGTATGTTTGGGTCCCTTAAATAATTGGACTTAATTAAGCTCCTAATTTTCTAATGTATGCATTCCAAAGCCTTATTTTTCTCATTTTCTGAAAGGGGGACGTATATTTAATTAATGCAATTAATATTTTAATCACCCCAAAATGAATGTGTCCTAGACTTTTGGGCCAAGACCCATTCATCAAAGGGAAAATGGGTCCTCTTAAGTCCTTGATCCCAAATTTTAATATGTTTTTGGTGGTATTTTAATGATGAAATTTCATATGCAATTGTCGGATTTTGAAATCTAATTTTTAGCAAATTAGATAAACACCTATAAATACATAGTTATTTTATCAATTGAACATCAACAAGCAAGAGGTGAACTTTATATGAGAAAATATTATTGTCAAGAGTAGATTTTCAATCATTTGTTGCAACATTCAAGATCCTATCATCATGTTCAATTTTATATGCATTCATGTCATCTTGTGAAGGCTATTATGCATTGTTGATCTTAAAGCATCCAAGCATTCAAGTATCCAAAAAATCAAGAAAAGAAAAATCTGATTCCTTGGAGTCATGTGTTTGACTTCAATCCTCTAAGGAAAGCCATTAAAGGTTTGGTGAGTTGTAGCAAGCAAGTTTTCATTCATCATTGCTTCCATTTATCAATTGTCATTATTATTATATCAAGGTTTAATTACCAAACATGAGGTTTGACTAAGGAAAACCCGCAATGAAAACAAACATTTTTCTTCTCTTTCTATGTGTAGATTACAAGTTGAAGAAGGATTGAAGAGATCTTAAAGAGCAATTTTGCAACATTGCGTAAGTTGTCACCATTGTTGTAAAGCCACATAAACTCAATTACAAATTTTATTTCTGAATTTTTGACAGTGGGACCTCTGTCAAATTGAAGCCAAGATCTAGCATCAAAGGACTATCAAAGCTTTTTCTGGACACCCTACCCAAGACTCATTCACCCTAGGTTGAACCTATCCTTCAACAATGCTCACAACCAAATTATTTTAATGTCAGGTAAATGTGTCCCGATCCTTCTCAGATCTGCCTGGAAACTGTCAATTTGATTCCTACAACTTCAAGATCTTGCATTTTATCATCTAGGTCATATTTTTCATTAGGTTTAGTTGCATCAAATCATTTCCATTTAGTTCCAAATTCTATTGTTTTGAGAAGTCTAAAGATTCAGGTATGATTGGCTCACCTTAGGGTTGAAATTCAATCTCTACACCTTGTAATCTCTTAGTTTCAATGAAATATTGGGAGGAGGGACACCCTTAGTTCTGAAGTTCTTTATATGAAGGACCTAGGACACCTTATTTTGGGATCTCCCATTTTTCCTTCTTTTCAGATTCATCCTCCCCCATTGTTTCCTCTTGCTTCACTTTCTTCAATTCTCTCCTCTGGAACCTGATCTCCCTTTCACTTGGCAACATTAATCATTAGAAACCCTACAAGTTGGAAGAATCTTTCTTTGATACCACTGTAATGTCCCTAACATGTATTTTTAACAATATATATATTGATTATAATTCAATTTAACACATGAGCACAAGAAGATACTCCAATATATTGATATATGATCGATAACAACTCACTACAATGATCTGGAATGATATACAAGATTACCACATATCAATATGCAATATTATTGTCTTTCTTACAAAATACTTTGAAGTGTAGGTGCAATCTCCAAATGAGAATGCCCTGAGGAACCTAAGGGGTTTTGTCCTTTGATCCTAGTGGACACTGGGTTTTCCTCCAATGTACACAACTCCTATGGGTTTTCATCCACAAAAGGAATTAGAAAACAAGTGTCCCAAAATACAAAAAATGATATAATAATTCAATGCTTAACATGAATTGGTTTCCCTACATTTATATGCTAACATTCCTCTTTCAGGAATAGGTCGACCTTGAGCCGATTGGTGCCAAAGCCCAGAATTTAAATTCCCAACATGCTACATTAGGTCGGCCTTAAGGCCAATGTAGAATCTTTTGTAATAGGTGTGCCTTCCTGTGGACCCATCCACACACTTTCCCTACTCATTCCAACTTCTTGAAACTTCATTGTTACTTTTGCATGATCCCGCAATGTATTATCCTTCAAGCTTGTATGGTGCCCGTGCTAATTGACTAGCACAATCGCCTTTTGTTAGCGATATTTTACCACTGCCCAATTCTCCTTTCTTGAGTTTGGGATATGATGTGCAAGTGCCATCATAGGTGTTATGTTCTAAACCACACACCTGAACATGCTCCTATAGAGGAATGCAGAGGGATTCCCATAATCAACTCTCTCTTGGCATAGTGAGCCTGAGTTAACAATCTTCTTCTGATGATATATTTCCAGTAGATGATTATTTTCCCATGAGCTCTAGATATGTTGTGGTACATTCATTATAGATGCTACATCCCAAACCACAAACTAAGATGAGCTCCCGCATAGGAATGCAATAGAATTCATGGATTTTACCCTGCAACTATTTTTTCAAAGAAAGGGACATGACATCGCCTCAATAATTGGTCCTAATTTGCCTAACATGAATATATTTTTGTGGTAATTTTCCTAAGTTTGACACCCTTGGCACTTGGAAGATTATCAGACCTTAGTGATTTGGGGTTTACAATTTAGATCACCAACACCTCCTAACATAAATTTCAAATGATTTTGCATACAATAAATCTATAAATGATAGCAATATCATTTTTATTTGAAGATTTAATGGTCCCAACATACAACATACTAGAATTTGAAATGATTTATGGGATTATTCGCCCCACTTCCCCCTAGTATCATTACATTTAAATTAACCTCAATGACAACATCATCCCTCCCATTGTTTCATGCAACCAACATAAATCCTTTGTCTAATGTGCATCCCACTTCACCCTCCTTGGAAACACCTTTTATCATAAGGGTTATAAGGGTACCTTGTTAATATCTTTGAACAAAAATAACTTAGTGTTCAAGGAAGTTCATAGTGGAATCTACAAAACACATCCTAGGGGCATGATCCTTATGTTGACATCACCAAATTTAGGTTGGGAGCATACAAGTTGGTCATGAAAGATAGACAAGAGATTGATAAACTTGTGAGTATTTTACATCTCAAATGCTTTCATACTAGAAGGATTTGACGTTGATCTACCAAAAATACAAAAAAAGCCTAGATATATCAAGAAGGATGAAAAATAAATTAAAACAATAACATCAATACTAAACTTTTAGAGCACATACTAGGGGCATGATCTTTATGTTGCCAAATTTGGGTCAAAAGATACAAGTTTGCCACATAGGATGGACAAAAGCTTGAAGAACTTATAAACATTTTATATCTCAAACACTTTCATACTAGAAGGATATGATGCTACTATATAAAAAAATGAAAAAAATATTAAATATCAACAGTAAAAAAAAATTCCTCATTCATAGGGTCAATAGAGTTAAAGCTTTTAAAATTTCCTATGGCCCTAACCACATGGTCTCCACCAAAAGAAGGATGGACCAAACTAAATTTTGATAGTGCTTCAAGGGGGAACTTGGGGGTTTCTAGTGTTGGATGCCTCTTCAGGGCCACAATGGGACTATGTTGAGTAGACTAAGCGTGTTGGTGCCCCTCGAGACAAACAACGAAGCTGAAATACAAACTTTATGGACTGAGCTAAAAGAAAGCACAAGGATTGGTGTTAAGAAGCTATATATTTAAGGCAACTCTATCCTAATGGTGAATTCCCTATGTAAAAAAAACATGGTCAATTGGACATTAAATAAATGGTTGTTGGAATGCACGAGGTTGCTGAGATTTTTTGAACATTACACAACCTCACACATTTATCAGGAAGGTAACAATGCGGTAGCCAATGAGGCATTAGCCATATAATGTGGCACTATTTGACGTGTCTCCTTCATGCTCTTGGATGTCAATTTTCCTTCAACCCTCCATCCGATGGTTCGTGGTCATCATCGGTATCCAGTACTCTCTAGCGGTGATGGGACGTGATTTGTCTGGCTAGCCTGATAATTGATTTCCAAATGGAGAACTTGTACAAAAGGGCCAACTTGTAATAATTTTTAGGATGCCCTTAATTTGTGAGGGTTGTGGGAATGAATGAATGGTTTTTAATGATGTCCACGAGACCATCAGTCTATGGGACCAAGCACCGAAACTTTAAACCATTTTCAAGTTCTTTTCCATGCCAGCCCTTCTATTATAGATCTTGACCAGAAAGCCATCAATTTTGAGGAGCCTAGTCTCCCTAAAAATCCCATTTAGATTATCCACCTTAAAATTGTCTTCATATTGGATACAGATATCATCATAAGCAGCACACTCAATCATGAAGTGCCATTAAGTCTCGACAGTCCCTTTGTTGCAAAAAATACAAGTTCTTTGCTCCCAAGCCTCCTTGGGGTCAACCCACCTACCTGTCTCGCATCTAAGATGGTGTGACCTGGTTCTTAATTGAGCGACCAAAAGCCTAGCTTGCCTTTAATTGTAACCCTTAGGTAGTCTTTCTCATCGTGCTCCCACATGGGGTTGAACTCCTGGATATAATGTGACTTTTTACGGCCAACCTGCTTAGTCCACATAGTAGACCTAAACTTTTCTAGCACAAACTTTTTTATCTTAGCATTAGTGTTGGGACACTCATGTAGTTTAATGTTCCATTTGTTCAACCGCTTGCTACTTTGCTTCATCCAAGTCTTCTTTCTACAGTTTAGCTCCTCCCCAACAACCATTTTGGGCCAGCGGTGCAAATCCATGTTCTCAACTTTTTTTAAGTAACTTATTAACCGAATGACAAAAGATGCCTCCAATGGGAACATACCAGTTTCATCCAAGAGAATCTCATATGGAACCGAATATTTGAATTTGGTGCTAGTAGTGATCAAATGCTTTTGAATTCTTTCAACTTTCCTCCACTTGTGGTTTGACATGCTACCCCCCCAAACCTCACAACCATAGAGGACAACCAGTGCCACCAACAAACCAAAAAGGGTTTTCTTGTTTTTCCAATCCCATAACTCTGCTTTCCTACATCTGTTCTACAGTAAATAAGATGCCTTCCAGCCACCCTGAATCCTTTTTGCCCTGCAAGTCTCCCAACTGAGCCTATTATGGAAATCAATACCAAGATATTTGTATTCTTCCACCACCTCCAGAGAGCTACCGTCAAAAATGAAATTAAGCTGCTGCTTCTTCCTTTTCAAGGAGAAAATCATGATTTTGGTTTTGCTGGTGTTAACTTGCATACCAACCTCTTAGCAAAAGAGCTCGAGATCCTTTAAATGATCTCTCAAACTAGGAGCATATTTTGCAATTAAGATAAGATCATCTGCATATAAAAGTAACTTCACCACATAACTAGCTAGTTGAATACCCTCTCCATCAATTTTGTTTAACCATTCTTCAATTTTATCAATATATAAGCCAAACAGAGTGGGAGATAGGGGACAACCCTATTTGACCCCGATGCCACTACCAAAGCATTCAAACATACCATCTTTTGTTCTAATTTTAGCTCTAACTTTCTCATAAAGTTTATGAACTGCTGCTCTAAGTTCATCAGGAATACCAAGTTCCTTCATTTTGTTCCACAGTTTGTCCCTAGGTATCGTGTCAAAGGCTTTTTTGAAATCAACGAAACAACAAAAAGCTTCACCCCCTTGAGTGTCCCAAACTTTCTCAATGAAGTGCCTAAGCGTGATGCAGTGATCTATGGTAGAATGCCTTGGTCTGAAACCAGCCTACCCCTTTGCCCTTTTACCTTCTCTTTTGGCCCAATTATTGATTCTGCACTCTAAAATGCTCCCAGAAAGTTTACCAAGAAGAGGATTGACCATTATAGTTTGATAGTTAGAAGGATTATTGATATCCCCACTTTTATGGAAGGATTGGGTGAGGGACGAGATAATCTCTTTCCACATATCCTTCATTTATCACGACATGCAAAGGCTTCTGACAACCTCTATTTATGCCCGCGTGGTCACAATGTGATGTATTTGGTTGGTAAGGTGGCTTTGCTCGGGTTTTGATGATATGGAGACACCAGTGAAACTAACATGTTCATGAAGGAAAATAGCCTTCTTGGAGTCCATCTCATACCAACACCTCAAGATAATACTGAAGGAGCACAACAACCTCATCTTGTGGGCAGTTAAATGGATGTTGGGAGCAGATTTTCTAGAACATGATGAGCATTATCACGTGAGCACTGATATGTCTTCCCGATTTCTGGAGTCATTGCTAGACTTTGGGTAGCAGCCTCAGATATTAGATATTAGATGGGGAAGGTACCTTAATATCAAGTAGATACATTTTTTATTTGATGCATTTATGTTTGAGTAATATTTCTCATCATCATTATAATATAGTCTGTTTTCTCATCAAGTAGTCGTTTCCTCATTATTTAGGTGCTTGATGGGTGGTGGTCAGGTGCTTAGATTAAGTATAGGTTGGATTCCTTAAAGGTGGTTTTGGTCAAAATTTCTATTGTGTGTTTTATTATGGTGAATTGTAGGGACAATTTTGGATAGAAAATTCATCCTTATTAACATATTCAATTAAAGAGCTTCCATCAATGTGGGGGTTTTAAACATTACACGAATTTTAAATAATGTCTTCTTTTAAATCACTAATAAAACCCATTTTGAAGAATTTACCATCAATACCACATGTCCTATTTTCTAATATTTCAAACTACGCGTAGTAGTCAGAAATAGAACACATTTTTTATAATTTAGTTAATGCCCTTGTGAAATCCTCATACTTACTCAAGCCAAATTAGGTGAGTAGATGTTCATAAAATTAATTCCATGCGAGGAAAAATTGTTTTATTCTATCCATTGAAACCATTAGATACCTTCATCTTCCAAGTGGAATGAAGCTACTAACAACTTTTTAATGGTGGGAGTTTGATTGACTATAAAATACTACTCTGCTCTATACAAGAACTTGCAAGGTCATCACCATTAAATTTAGGGAAGACTAGTTTAGGTCATCACCATGGAAAGAGATCTGACACCACTTATTAAGTACTTACCTATAAAATATTACCAAATACAAGTAATACCATGCAACAAAGAACACAATTATTTAAAATAAATACAAAGATGTACATATATTCATGAAGCTAGAACAAATATCACAAGGCTCTTAAAGGGGTCAACCTCGTTAAGATCAAATCTCTAATACACAATATGATTCCAATATTATCTTCTTCTTCATTACAACATTTAGTAAGCATCATAGAGAGTGACTTATGGTAAAATATGCATGTAAAATAAATCTACATAGTGTAACACTAACTAACTAAACTATGATATTTTTAGATTAATTACCTAGTGGTATCTATAGGGACCCCATCCCTTGAAAATAATTTAAAATAATTTACATATATATGAGTAGGTAAATACAATCTACAAAGATAATATAAATTATAAATCACTATAGAAGAACAAAGAGAGTTTCCACTTGAAGAACACCTACACTGTAGAACCACTTATACAATTAATAACAACAAAAAAAATCCACCACCTAAAATGTACCAACTAAAGAACCACTGTTAGAATCAATAAAGTCAACATATCAAGCAAACAAATCCACTAAACATCACATAACATCTAAATGCCCAACCCAAATAGCTATGATCTTCCCCAACCAATTGTCACCTCCACTTCAACTACATTCAAACATAGAGGAGATTTACCTGGACATTAATTGTCATTAGGTTAAGAGATAGGGTGTGAACCCCATGGAAGGAATCTACATGATGCTCTACCTAATACATCAAATTTCCACAAATGACCAAAATTGCATGCTCCCTTGTAACCTCTAAGTAACCTTTATAGTGGAAGACTATACAACCTATAATTACTTTATCTATATTATAGTATGCTCCAAGTAATTTCACCTCCTTCCTTGGGTCTAAAATTTGGTTTTCCTCAATACCCTCAAGACTGTAAGCCTACCCACTGTTAGGGTTAGAGATGGCAGATCTAACAAGTAAATGCAGATTTAATAAAATAAAAACAGAGAAACTAAAACATTCACAGAATAAATTATAACACAGAGATTTAACGTGGTTCACCCAATTCTGGGCTACATCCACCAAACCGCAGCCATCCAATAATTTTATTATCCAGTGAAAAACCCTCTTACAATCTCGCGAATAATCA
>VDFB02182264.1:0-28624 GCA_007258455.2 Sequoia sempervirens
AGATTTAGTTAAAAAAAAATCAGTGTCCAGTTTGGCCAAAAATTGTAAACCACTATTGTGGGATCACCCAATGTTATGGAGTCATATTGTAAAATGTTGCAAAAGTTGCTAAAAGTTGTCAAAATGTTGTCAAAAGTTGCAAACAATGTCATTAGAGTTAAGAAAAGGTTGTTGGTCAATGTTTTCAATTAGAAATGATCGGGAAATGATAAATATGTCTTGTATGATTGATCCCAAGGGTTGGAGAAAAGTTTGGAATGAGAATACTTCATGTTGCCATCTTTTTGCTTGCATTTTCTGTGTGAGACAATCTTTAACTTGATAGTACAAATTTATATGGTACAATACAGACATGAAATCAATTGTAAAGGTTGAATATGTGTTTTAAGATCATAATTATTTTTATTTGAATTTATTTCATTATGTTTTGAATGAGACATGGCAATTTCATTAAATGCAAGTCCATAAAGTTTATTTTTCTAAAAATTTGTAGTATGAGAAATATTTTGTACAGTTTGGTACAACCTAGTACATATTTTTTGGTGAATTAGGAAGTTAGAGGAGGGTCTTAGCTTTCTGATGCTTTTTGTTTGATCAAATTTTATTGTATTTTGCAAAAGATATGGCATTTTTGGTGAGAACAATCCAAACCCTAGCCAAGGTTTCCAGTTTTGGGGAAAAAATCCATTTCTCTTGATTGGAAAAGTGGAAAATTCTATAAACCTATACAAAGTTTTTTTTCATGTCTTCTTTCATATTTAAAATTCCTAGGTGAAGATTTGATGGGTTGCAAGATGAAATATTTGACTGTGTGTCTCATTTTGCAAGAAAATAGTCCTAAAACCCTAGGTTCAATGTTGTTTTGATAAATCTATGGACTATTTGTTATTGGTAGGATGGAGAATCATTGTGGCATGTTGTAAAGGGTCTGCACAAACCAATAATTCATGAGACAAGCAAATTCCTTCTTGTTTAATTTCATTGCATAGGATGCACCTAGTGACAACAAGTTTTTGTTTGCAAGAATCATTGTGCTAGTCACTAAGTGGTTAGGTCATGTATGTTTGGAAACCCCTAGAATGTGTTGAAGTGAGTTTGTAAAAACCATGTTTCACATGTTGCATGTTGTCCCATGTTTTTTTCCTTGGTGGTGTACCATTAGGCTTGTGAGCAAGTCACCAAAGATGAACAAAGTAGCACTTTTACCTTATTTGCATTGAAGCCCTATTGGATTTGCATCAAATTGTTTATGAGTGAGTCCTTCCTCTGCATCAGAAAAAAAGTCCCACACCCAAGTTGGGAGATGTTATATTTTATTCATTTGTAACTTCTAAGAATTTGAAATTCTTGGCCATTAGTGTTGGAATCTTCTTGGTGCAAATGCTTGAGGAAGTATAGGTGTAGGATGAGATAATGGATGTCAATTCAATAAAAGATTTGAAAATTGTCAAGAAAGAACAATTAAGAGGCCAATTGCATGAATTACCATGCTAGAATGGAGGAGGTAGAGGTTTGATTGGTATTTTGGGGAAAGGAAGATTGTTTGGGTCGTAGTTGTGTGACCTAGTCTTAGTGAAACAGTCATAACTTTCTCATTTCATAACAAAATTAATAAATTCAAAATGTTTTAGAAAGTTGAGAAGGAGGAGCATAAAACCCAGAAACCGTTCTAGAAAATTTGTTGTAATCAGGGAGCAATGATAAGTTGAATATGACAAGATTTTTTTGTTGCATACAAATTAAAGAGGTTTTCGATAGGAAACAAAAGAATGTGTTAAAATGAAGATTTTTCTTGGAGAGGAGATGTTGCTATTGATTTAATGAAATATGTAGATGATTATTGAGTCTTGAAAATCATAAAACAAAATAGTTGAAGGTAATCTTGCTTATAGTTGTGAAGTTTGTTGTGCTTGCTAGGTATTTTTTCCTATAGATTTGATTTCAATTTAGCCTATGGATTGTTAGTAGCATATTTTGTTGTTGTGGTTGCACATTGAATGTAAAAATAAAAAAATTTCAACTCAAATGAAGAATAATTATTAATATTTTCCATTGAAAAATTATTTGAAAATGTTCAAGTACTTGTGAAATGAGATTGTTTGTGGTGTTATGGTTGCTTGAATGGGTTGTTTGACAAAACCCCTCATCCTTGTACTGCATAAACTAACTTATATTGTTGATTTCTATCATTCCCTAACATCGTTCATTGCATGTTCTAATTAGATAGAAATGCATGTAGATATGTTAGGCATGAACCAGATTCCATCCTACTTTCGATTTCTTTTTGCTAAGTTTTCCATGTAAGGTTGGTGGTTCTTCATGTCAGGAAGAACTTTCTAAGGAAGCATAGCTTTGTAGTTAGACAAAAAAAAGTGTTTGGATCATGTTCTTGTCCTTCGGTTGCAGGGTGAATGTTGGAGTGGAATTTCAAGTATTCCAACTTATGTTTATATGTACATTGTAGTACTCTTGATGTTTAATTGTTATGACTACTTGGAAAGTATAGCCTAGTCAAACTATGTACCTTTGTAACCATACATTATGGAATTGAGAATGGATGTAACTTTATATAATGACATACTATGCTATGATAGTGTTTAATTTCAATTAATTTGAAATTATTTACTCTCATTATCAATTTTTGAATTATTTAGTTTTATTTGAGAATAGCACATTACAAGTTCTAGTATCAAGAGTAAACCATGGCACAATGTCAAACACACTCTAAATCAGGAATCAATATTTCTACTCACATGAAGATAACTATCTCCTAACATTGAACCTATAAATGTGAAAGAACTCTTGTGCAACAAGATCTAAGAGCTCCTCCAAGACATCTACAAACATTGAGAAGATCATCCATCACCAATGATGAATCCACATCACTACCAACAACTCCTACTAAACCATGATACTAAGCTACACATGACATCATGACAACTATCTCCTAAATAAATATCATCCAATTTTACATGCAACTAAAATGAAAATAACACCAAGTAGAACCAAGATCTCCAAACCAAGAAGATACAATCACCATCAAAACATCAGGAATCAATCCTACACCACCAAGTTGTCATTGTCAAAAGCTCTCACTGAGATATACAACCAATGAAATGTAGCCAAGATATCATGATATTGTGATAAAAAACCACATGCTACAAGTCCTAACTGTTAGATTTGGTTATGAAACCTCCTAAGATCAAAATGATTGAAGGATTCAAGCAAGAAAATAGATAAATGAATTCAACACTCCCTTAGCACTGAACTAGTATTCCATATTACTTACTAGCCAAGGGGAGGGGTGAGTGTTGTTTATATAGAAAAATAATGGCAGATGATTCCAGGAGGAGTAATAACTCTCAAGTGCCCATAATAGGTGGGATTTTTACGTACTTGGTAAATTCCAAATTACATGGTTATGTCTACTCAGGTAAGGACACGAAATCGTTATGAGAGGTGGCTAATAAATCCAAAAGAGGGTGTGAGACTCAACTACCCAAAGGTGGGTGTGAGTGACACATGTGGGTGATGGATTTATGCCACATGTCCTCATCCTAACCATTCTAATATAACCTAAGCAAGCTTAATAATGTGTGTAGGAAAAATAAATATTCCCTAAAATAAGAAAAATAATAAAACCTACACTAACACCCCCCCTTAAGAGTAGCTTAGGTGGGTGAAAAGACACAAAGATGCAATTATGGGTTTTGGCTACTAGGCCATGTTAGGTACCCATGTACAAATGCAATCTCTTACAACTAGAGAAAATGAGAAAAGCTAGTGGGACAAAACTCCTCCCCAAAAGAGAGAAAAGAAAACAAGTTTCCCAACACAAGCAATAATCCAATGCAAGGAAGAAGTCCCCTCCAAAATAGAAAGGATAAGATGGACTATGTAGCCTTCCCTCAAGTAGTCAATTGTACCAATGGTTGATGCTCGAAACTAGATGTAGAAGATGAATCACGATCATCAAACAACATTCCTCCCCTTATGAAGAAAAAAAACCAAAGGTTTATGAAAAACAACTCCCCATTCTTGAAAGGAATATGAAGGAAGAAAGTGAAAAATGTAAGACATCTCTAAAAAATGCTCATGTGTCTCCATGTTGATGTTGAAAGTTGCCACCATCAAATCAGGTGTTCTAGGCCACATTGATGAAGATGAAAATTCAGAACCTAGTGGAGATGTATATAGAACAAGATCCAAAGACTCAACTATCTCCTCTAAACACAAAGGTGCCTCCTCCAAATGTTTCTCAAAAGTATCCACAATCATGTCAAATTGTGATGAATGATCATGTGAAGAATGAACAAGAGGATCCAAGGGTTCCTCCATAACAATTGAAGAAGAATCAACTTCATCAAAGAGAAGATGAATGTCATGAATATTGTCTCCCAAATCTGAAATATGAGACTCTATGAACAAACCTGCAATGTCTACCAAGTAGTCATCCAAAGTAGCTATATCTGGAAGATGATGTATATCATGTTGTAATGAATCACAAGTAGCCATTAATGTAGCAAAAAAAGTATCCTCAAAATCAATAGTAGGTGGAGAAGGAATGCAAGGCTCAAGAACTGGATTTGGTGTGAGAATACCCAAGTTCAAGTAGCCAAAGTTCTCAAAATCAAAGCTCACACTAGGAGTGTGATCAACAACTAAAGGATCAGAACCAGCATCAAGTGCAAAGTCTGAAAAGGTGTATAATCGATATGCATGATCAACTATCCTAGTAGCAATTATCTCTCTACTCTCAAAGTCTCTAATGATAACTGAATTAGGTGTGAATTCCACAGTCTTCCCTACTCCACCATGAGTGATCTGATAGATGGAAAGAAGATTGTTTGAAAGATGAAGTACACACAAAAAATAATTGAAGGTTCCATCCCCAATATCAACAGATCCTTTCCCAATTACATCCATGTATGTATTGTTTCCCATCACAATAGGTGGAATAACACAAGGCTCAAAAGAAGAGAACATAGACTGTGTAGAAACCATATGATGAGAAGCTTTAGAATCTAGGAGCCATCTCCCTAATCCAAGACCTATAGAAGCACAAAGATCTTTACCTTTTGATTTAATTTTCCTAGTAGCATGGCCTTTTTCCTTATCAGATTATGATTGTTTTGAATTTTTGGAACTAGAATCTTGAAGAAGCTGAATCAACCATTCGAGAAGGTAAACTAATATTGTTCTTCTCAAGAAGATGTTTTAGTTTATTGATATCCTTCTTATAACAAGAATTTTCTTCATGTCCACTCCTCTCAAGTAATATGCACAAGTGGGCTTCTCCTTCTTAGATGAACCCTCTTTTGAAGACAATTGAGAGTCTACTCTAGAAGTAGATGAAGAATGATCTGAAAAATTATTTCTATCTCCTAGGTTCTTTTATTTCTTGTTTTGCTTGTTAGTGCCTTGCTTTGCAGCCAAGGCATGAGACTTAGAAGATTTAATAATGCCCATTTGAATCAATTTATCTTTCTCCTTTGTGAGATCAACTGTGAACTCACCTAGAGAAGGCATAGTAAATCCTTTTCCTAAGGCTCTTTTCATTGCATGAAATGTAGAAACAAACATTCAATAATCTAGACCAAGTTTTGAAAGAATGCTTAAAATAAACTATGAGTCATCTTTTTTAATTCCACATTGCTCCAACTACAATCTTATGGCATTCAACTTAGTAAATAAATCCTAAATGGTGTCAAAATTGCATGGGCTCAATCCTATGAGCTCGTTCTCCAATGAATGTGCTCTCAAATCATCATGTTTACCAAAGAGAGTATTTAAAGTATTCTGCACTTCATTTGGTGATTTTGTAAACATAATATGAAAATGTAGATCAGGAGACACAACCATGCATAAGGTTCCAAAAGCTTCATCACACTTGTTAAACCATTTAGGTTTTTCTTCATCCTTGGTAGGTTCTTTATCAATACCCATTGTTTTTTTGTATAATTTTAACTTTCTTAAGTGAAGTTCCATTTCATTTTTCCACTCAAAGTAATTGTATGGTGTGAGTAGAGGAACTATTTTATCCATTTTAGATTGTTGTTGCAATGTGAGAGAAAATGCAAGAAGGAAAATACACAAAGAAACCCCCCCTTTTCACTCAATCAAGAACCCCCCCAACAAAAAATGATTTGGCACTTATAAATCAGTGTGTTTACAATGCTAGAGTTGTTTTCTAGAGTTTTACAATGTCCAAAAATGGACTCAAATACTAAAAGTATAATTAAATCTCAAAATGATAGCTTAAAAATAGCACCAATGTGTAGTGCTTGGAAAAATATTCACTTTCAATAAAAGAATCACCTCAATCCGAGGTCGTAGGTTTACACTTTTTGGGACATCTTGATTTTTGCTGAAATCACATATTTTTAGAAAATATAATGATTTAAGCCTTGAAAAGTTATATTTAAATGATTCTAATTGAAGAGGGTTTGATCAAACCACCTTAGAGAAAACCCCCTTGGATAGAACCCCGCTAGTTTTAAACCATACCTATAACGAAGTCTCCTTTACACCTATCAAAATGTTGATAAAAAACCGCTATTGATTTACCTTTTGGGTGATCAAATGAATTCATTTAAAATTTATTATTTGTAAGCATGTAGTCTTTATTATAAGCTTCCCAAAAAGTATAATTTTAAATATATTTAATTTGATTATTATATTTATTTTTATTTCTTGTGAGCGTAGGTTTTTCACTAAAAATCAAGCTCTCTATTCTACACATGTGGAAAAATAGTAGATTATAAAAAAAATGAAAAATATTTTATGGCTAGGTATTGATATCCTTGATCTAGTAAAGAAAGAAAAATTGAATTTTGATACATACAAAAAAAGTTATGTTGTTTACAGTCTGCCTATGTGTAAATTGTAATTGGTTTGACTTCAAAACTTGATTAGGAAAAAAAAAATCAATAAAACACTATGAAACCAAATGAACGTGCTAGATATCATAGTTACAAAGCTAAATTCGAAAAAAATAGAATGCTATCCTTCATAGAAAAAAATTTATGTTGTTTACGGTGATCATCACTCTTTAAAAATGGTGTTTATTGCTAAAAACTAGTTTTTGAAGGAGATGGAAAAAGAAATGCAATCTAATTCCAATATATATATATATATAATCTATAGAAAAATGTCACAAATCACTAGTTTGCATCATCTTCAAATTCCTCATGGTTTAGTAGCTATAGGTGTTTGAAAGTGAAGATTTAGTTAAAAAAATCAATTCAATGTCCAGTTTGGATAAAAATTGTAAACCAATATTGTGGGATCACCTATGTGAAAGTCACATCCGTTTGAAGTTCAAAAAATGAGAATTTTCCTTAAGATCTTATGAGAAAACCAATTTTCTAGAAAAATATAATCACTTGAGAAAAAATAATCACACTACTGCGAAGAGCGCAAAATTTTACCACAAATAAAAAAAATCTCTGAAAAATGCCTCCATATGACTGAGAATGGACTCTCCAAAGTTTAGGTACAAAAACCAAAACTGCAATGGAGAGGGGTCCAAAATTTGAAAAAACAACCTCCACCAAATTTGGTGAACCTCTGTTAAATCTAGAGGTATTGTGAGAATTGATTGAGCCACCAAAGTTGCTACTAAAATTTGGAGAAGGCACAGAGGCCAAATTACAAGTACAAGCACAAAATTTTATATTGAATTTAATAAATTATTTTTTTTTTTTTTATTTTTAAAATTTTTTTCAAAAACAAACTTTTACATGAAATATTTTCCCAATAAAAAAACTGTGAATTTGATTTTTTGAAAAATAATATTATTTTAATGCATGAGAAAATTAATTAATTTTTTCCTCAAAAAGTGTGTCGTACCTTGTGCAAGTGGGGTCATACAGCGCTTCACTTTCTAAAAAAATTTTGCCCCGAAAATGACTTTCTCCAAATTTGACAAATTATATATGGAAATAAGGGCTTTTGGGCCTTTTGGGCGTGATGGCACAATCTGTTTTGCCTCAAAATGCCCCAATTTATAGGAGCTTTCCAGATCTTCACTAAAAACCTTTGTTCTTCAACCCTTCATAGATCTCACATTTGATGTCCAATTGGACAAAATAAAAAGCCAAATCTGACTTTTTCAACTACTCTGAACTCAAAGGTGAGCTCGGGATGTCTCCAAGAAGCTCTGAAACACCTATAATAAAATACAATAGAAAGGAACCCCCCATAAATTGAGATCTCTATCAAGCATTTTTTATTTTTCAGGTCATCATCGAATGCAAAAGAAGACCATACTTTGTTTTTAATATTGGATTGAAAAAAATGCTAACCTACAACTCATAATCATCTTTGATACCATGTTATATTTGGTTGTGAAACCACCCAAGATCAAAATGATTGAAGGAAAGCAAGAAAAGAGATGAATAAACTCAACACTTCCTTAGCACTGAACTAGTATATTCCATATTACTTACTAGCCAAGGAGAAGGGTGAGTGCTACTTATATAGAAAAATAATGGCAGATAATTCCACGAGGAGTAATAACTCCCAAGTGCCCATAATGGGTGGGAGTTTTACCTACTTAGTAAATGTCAGATTACATGGTTATGCCTACTCAAGTAAGGACAAGAAATGGTTATGAGAGGTAGCTAATAAATCCAAAAGAGGGTGTGAAATTCAACTACCCAAAGGTGGGCATGAGTGACACATGTGAGTGATGGATTTATGCCACATATCCTCATCCTAACCATTCTAATATAACCTAAGAAAACATAATAATGTGTGTAGGAAAAATAAATATTCCCTAACATAAGGAAAATAAAAAAATCCTACACTAACATTAACAACCAACTAATCAAGTACTTCAATCATCTATCCTCTCATCCCAAAGCAACATACCAATGCGCAAATGACCACAGGCAAGACCAACTAACAAATTTTGCATCAACACTGAATCAATCTCATGGATATAGACAGTCAGCATCTAAGTCATCCCACTGCAAGTAAATGGGTGACCAACCCACACAACTACATAACCCGTAGATTTCAAACACTAAAACATGCAAATTCATCATCACATTGGTAACCCGTAAATTGAGATATCAAAGAAGTTAATCTTGTAAACAATAAGACTCAAATACCAAATTGACCATAGATATGATTCGCCAAACATGTCCACAAATGAGTAACCATAGTCAAGGAACCAATCAAACATCAAGGAGATAAGAACAACCTCCTAAAATTTAAACCATATCACCACCAAACAACTACATACATGATCTTGTTGTGTCAATTCTCAAATGTACCTACATATCTATTACACCATAATCATCTCCAACATTGTACTTGCACTCAACTATCACCAACATGAGACTCCAAGTCTCTACCCATGTCAAATCATGTCCTCAAAATCGAAGACAAATTGTGTACCTGTCACCATTAAAGTCCAACTTTGAAAAACACCTATAAACCTATATCAAAAATCACCAAACTGATAATCAACTATACCATCATAAATATCATATCAAAACATGTACTCCCTCAAGGTTTCGCCTCTTGACTCAACTGGATTCTCACATAATCAAACCCTGAATCTCAAGCACCTACAAGTGATCAAACAAGTATAATCCACTATCTGTACTACAAACTAAAAATATAACTAATCTATTGTGTATTACAATGTACATGCTCTCCATTTCCTATTCGAAATTGAATTGGTTTCGTATATAAAAGTTATATGACCAAAACCATGTAATTAAAAAAATATGATTTTCAAGCCCCCAAAATAGATATAAACAAAAACACCATAGAACCAAATCTATACCACTGCATAGTACTCGAAAAGAGCTTTCTGTCAACTATTGGAAGTCAAAAATTTGACATCTTGAGTAAAAGTCATGCCCATTTGAAAATAAGTCCTCTAATCTACCTTATAGACTAAGCAGGGGTGGTGCATGGGTGGCAGAGCGGCGATCCATCGATGGTGCTGACAACAATAATGGCACGCCAACGACCTAGTCGAGTGGCGCTTGTCAAAGGTGGTGACAAATTTATTGTTTAAACGATGATTTTTAATTTGTTTAATTTCCAATTTATAAAACTCAGTGGTTAAATTTCTAACCCCCATAGGGCCAAGGCTAAGCACCCATAATAATGGGGGCCTCGCACCATAAGTGACAGGACTCACCACTTATGGGACCTACAAATATAGTAGTACCTGTTAGTATTGCTAACGTTGATATGCATAGGAGGTGCATACGGGGTCTACAGACCTCACCCCTTTCCCCATCCCTCCAACCCTCGTCTCCCCACCCCTCTCTTTCCTCGTCCCTCCCCCACCCTCTGCCCTCGCCTCGCCCTGCCCCCCCCCCAAAAAAAAAAAGCTTAATTTTTTTAATTTAATTTTCAATAATTTTAATTTTTATAGCCTTGGTTTTTAAAAAAATATTTCTGCAAATCATTTTATATATTTTGTCTTTTGTGACTATACAATCAAGAGATCCAAGGGTTAAAAAAATTGCATTTTTTTTTCAAATAGTCAAAATAGGAAAAAAATTATCACTTTTCATTTCTTGGCAATCTTGGATCCAATGGTGAGGGTTGTTTTGTCTCAAAAGCCGTCTGTGGAATTTTCTCTGCAAAACCCTTATAATAAAGTACAATCCAAAAAACTCTTTTGAACCAAATTTCTCATACTTCAAATCTACAATAAATCCAATAAATCTACAAAACAACAACTACACATGTGTTCTATATCTTGTAATGCCTTAGGTCTATCCTGCATAGCCATGGATTCAACTTTGCACCAAATCTACTCAAACGAGGGTTATAATAAAACTTGGAAGCTCACACCTCCCATAACCATAAAACCTTTGATACCACTTGTTAGGAACTAATGCATAAATACCCAATTCATTTAATTCATTTCCTACATAACCCTATGAGATAAAAACATGCATACAAGCTTACAAAATAATCAAATGCATAGATCAAATAAAACAAGTCACAAGATAACACAAGATATACCTTTAGAAAACCCTCAAGAGGGAAAAACTCAACCTCCAAAAACATCTATACTTTATCTATTTTTCAATAATAAAACAACGCATGCACTTATAGAGTTACCACGAATACTTTTGAAACATCAAGCCTCTCCAATGTATCCTCCATGTGTTCAAGCATGAATCTACACATCACATGTCATGTTTCATAGATGCACTCTTTAAAAAGACTCAATAATGGCATCTTGCTCACCCAACCAACCTTAATCACAAAACATGTGTTTGTTTTTATAGATACAAATCCACACAAATACAACCAAATACAACCAAGGGATAAAAATAAAACCATGTGCCATAAAACCATGTAAACACAAAACCATTGACTCTTCATTTAATATTAGGTGTTAAATTTTCATTTTATTGAATGCTTTCTTCAAGTATTAATTTATTATCCTATGTCTCCCACACGAAAATAATAAATCAATGTTACAATACAACTTTACTTACAAGTGGCTCAGTTGTATAATTATCTAATGTAATTAAACACACCTTCTAAATACACCACAACTAAATAATTATTTAACTACAACACCATATCTTAACAAAAATTAAGCACATTAACTGATTAAATTAGAATTGCATGCAGTTACTCATGAAAAAAGACATAAGCAATAAGCATAAGACTGCATCTAAGGTTGATACTAAACCCCACTATACATGAAATACATCATTTGCAACTATATACATATCTAAAAAAACGTTCAAAATGAAGCATTCGAAGTAAATAGAAAATAAAGAATCATCTTCCAGATGATAATTTAGAAGATTCTGTGGTGTAGGAGGATTCCAGATTTGGGGTTTCGAATGAGGGTAGAAAGGACTGGTGCTTAACAGGGGAGGAAGAACAGGGGAAATTGTCCAACTCTGTCGCTCCCTCCAATGCCTTTACCACAATCGACATCGCTGGTCTGAGCATAAAATCATCCTGTACACACAACATCCCTACTCTTAACATTTTGGCTGCCTCCTCCTTAAAAACATCCGCTTCATATTTAAGCCTTGAATCTAACAAATCTGTTAGTCTCCCTTCTTCGGCCTTCCTCTCTAATAAAAAAAATAAGCGGTGCCCAGAAAGCTGTCTACTTCTCTTTCCACTCACAATTTCGACCAACATAACACCAAAGCTAAATATATCTGCCTTCTCTGTAATATGCATGCTCAACAATTCAGGAGCCATATAACCAGGTGTTCCTCTCAACATAGTTATCACCTCACTTTGCTCTCTGTTAGTCAACTTTGCAAGCCCAAAATCTGAAACCTTCGCATTGAACTTCTCATCCAGTAGAATATTTTGGGGTTTGATATCGAAATGAATTATTCGCTGTTCACACTCTTCATGTAAGTATGCCAATCCCCGTGCAATATGAAGAACTACTTTGGATCTGGTCTTCCAATCCAGCACAGGCTGATCGGTATCACTGGGAAAAATCCATTTGTCAAGAGACCCATTTGGTAGATACTCGTAGACGAGCATTCGATGGGATTTCTCAGCACAGAAGCCTTTCAATCTTACCAAATTAAGATGATGAATACTGCCTACCGTTTCTACCTCTGCCTTAAATTGTTTTGTTCCTTGTCCTGCCCTGTCAAGCCGCTTCACTGCAATCTTTGTGCCATCAGACAGAACACCCTCATAAACTGACCCGAATCCACCGCTACCGAGCTTCTTGCTGAAATTGTTTGTGGCATTCTCCAATTCCCGGAATGAGAAACGCAAAGCTACTAACCCAGCCGACCAGTTCGGAGAAGCGTCCTCATCCTCACGCTCATCCCTTCTCTCTTCTGTTTTCCATTTTCCAGATTTTACAATCCATGCCCCCAATGAGAGAAACAGCAAAAACAGTACAGTACCAACAGCAATACTGATAACTATAACTGAGTGATTAGGGTGTTTGGGGATTCTCTGAAATTTGATATAAGCTGTGGAATTGTAAAATCTGTCCCTCGGATGTTCTATTTTCATAGAGTGGACATTGGACTCCAAATAACAATAACCACTAGAAAATTTTGCAGAGTTGTCATACCTGAAAAAAGCAGCTTTGCAAGAACAATTTTTGAGGCAGAGGTTTTTACATTCATCTATTGAAACCAACTCTGCAGTAGAAGCATTTTCAAGAAGATAAGCAAAATACGAAACATGATCCATCTCCAACAGCTCATAATCTTGTGGACTGATACTGATTGTAGACGTCTCTGGACAGGCTAGAGGACTGAGTGGAACACAACCCGAAGTGGGTCTGGAAGCATCAATCTGAACAAAAGCATTGGCCTCTTTTGGACAGCTGCACTGACCATCTGCGCAGATACCATAGTCCCCACAAGCTCTAGGATACTCACATGGTTTCAATGCATTTATAAAGCTTGACAAATAGTCAGTAAAAGACCTTCCAGTTTTTGGTTGGAAAGAATAGAACAGCAAATGCCCATCTGAATCAATCTTAAAATATAGGGAATTTTTTGGTGTAGAAAGATCCAACGGAACCGGATTCGATGACAATCCATCTGAATTGTAATAGAGCGACTCATTGTCGAAATGTATATAAGCCATGTTGACAGTTTTGGGTATTGAGTACCTATAATACATTTGAGTGGGTGCAGGGGCTGTATACAGAGCAATGCCGTCCACATTCAAGGATCCATAGTAAAACCCTTTACTTGTATTGGTTGGAGCAATATTTGCAATAAGCTTCTGTCCCACCTTCAACTTCTGCCCTAGCAGGAGCGTATCAGTGGGATGGTCGAAAGACTGCCACATGGTTCCATTGGAGCCATTCAAGAGCATTAAGTTCCCTGTTTCTTCCATCATCATTTCTTGGAAAGCTTGAGCAAATGTATTTGAAGACCAGACGAGACTGCCATCTGCGTCCTTCAATACAAGATTCCCAGTGGAGGTGAGTTCAAGGGTTGCGTTTTCTTGCACTAAACGCTCTCTGTTTGCAGTCCATACCATCTGCAGCTCATCTGGATCACTACAATTATCCTGGTAGATAACAAAGAAAACTGCAAATGAGTAGCCCATGTCACAAGGATTAGAGTAGCAGAAGAATCCACATCCGAACCGCAGGCTTTCACCCCCATATGAGGTATTCTTGGAGAGAAGAATAGGCCTGACAGTATGTTGGCATCCGTCCCCTGGCTGAAGTGACCATGAGCCTAAAGACTGGATATTGTTAACCCAAGTAGTGCCTCGATCTATAATTGGAGAAGGCAAAGCAAATGACTGTACAAAGAGAGGGGATGATATCAGGCAGACGCCGACAAGTACTGAAATAGAAGCACAAGTCGAAATAAGACTGTCGACTGCCATCCTCCTTCAAAGCAGGACAGAAATCCAAAAGACACAGGGCGGTGCACAGGCAGAGTAATGTAATTGAGATTCTTTGTAAGGTTTTTAGATCAAACTGGGTCTAAATTAGTACTTTTTTAAAACTTGAAAAGAAATTTCACTGGCAAGAAACTGGGAACATAATAAATTCCTAAAGCGTGTGGGCTCATCACGATCAAGGACAAGAGAAATGCTCATAGTAGAAGACAAATGACGTAGAAATTTCCAGATGAGAGTCAATGAATAACATGTTGGGTAAGATTGGACACTTTATGGTACAGATATCAAATCGTAAACGCAGGATCATGACTCAATCCAAATTTTGTTTGGTGTGTTTCTTCGTGGAAATCAAACCGACTTTCCACTGAGTTTATTCAACACTCCTTCCAGTTATCTTCCTGGAAATCTCAAAACAGTATTTGACCAAGTTAAAATCAATGCCCACCAAATTTTCACGATGGAAAATGGCAATTTTAAATTATTATTGGTCTGGTCTCTATATGCCTTTTCAGAATTCCAACGGATGGTCGGCAGGATTTTCTGTCAAACAGGTAAATACAGATAAGCATGTCCATTAGAAGACACGCGTGGTGACTAAAAAGCATTCAAGTATGCCATAAAGTTCTTACTCCACTATAATTCTATAAAGACACCCACTTACTGAACAGGAATTTTCATGACCGAGTAGGAATTTTCAAACATTTAAAAATTTATATGGGTGTCATTGGTATTTTCTGCCATTGACTGGAAAATAAAATATTTGACGATGGCTAGTCCATTAAAAACGTTGCTCAATTCCAATGAAAATCATTTAATGCTGGAAAACTTATCGCTTAATTACCGCTGCAAAATTTCCGTACTTCAAAAAGACTAACATTTATTACTTACACAAGTTTTCTACATTTTCCGCACTTTGACGAAGACAGAAAATTATGATCCTGTCTAACAGTTGTCTTATATCTTCTACAATTTGAAGACTGGCTGCAGCTGAAAATTTGAGGATTCACATCCATGTGATAGGGGAGAGGATCTAGTATCTCAAAACTCAATTTATTAATGTTAAATGATCTTACAAAAATTATAGGTCTTATTTGATTAGTTGTCTACTTAAATCTAAAGTTCGAAGTCATCACCATCAATTTTGATGTCTTTTTTATGCATAGTTGTAAAATGTGTCCAAAACACCACTTTTTTAACTCCCTATCCTTCGTAATCAATTACCACACCTAGTCCTTAATTGCACTTGCACCAATAATTGAACATATTCATATTAATAATTAAATAAATATAAACTACCCTTATTTCCTAATTATCCTAAAACATATGAAATTTATCTTATTGTTAGACATTTTAGGTTTATAAATTATTAATGAATTGCAAATAACTAAAATACTTTAAACCTAACCTTAATAACATGTTCCTAATACTCATTTACATTTCAACCTAAACTCTCAATATTTTTCAATACTCTACTACTACCCAAGCTGATCCATCCTTCACCGCACCTATGGTACTTCATCCACCAAGCTTTGAAGGCATTGTGTCCACCAACACAAGAGACAACATGTCTACTATCATGGAAGGAATGTGTTGATCAAGTAAGGCTTTTAAATTTTGTTTTTTATTGTATTACCTAGTTCACCTTCATTGTTCTCATTGCATTTTTGGTTTTGTAAGTCATGGTTCCTCTTCCCAAGTTCTCTATGATTGATGGCATCCAATGAAGCCTCTACAAGATGTGTTTGTCAATACAAAAAATGGAAAGGGTTTGGAACTTTGGAGCAAGTAAGGTCTTTTTTGACCTTACTAGGGTTATGACCCATTTCTCTATGACGACTTAACAAAAAGTTAACCTTCTCGATGATTTTTTTTGTGGTTATGGTTTGTAAGTTTTGAAAATTTCATACTTTTGCATATGTTTGCATCTATGGCTAATGTAAATTTGAGGAATTTTGCTACCTTAGGAATTTTAGGTCTTTTTGGGTATTGTATGTAGAAAATTTTGTAAATATGGGCTCTAGTGTTTTATATGGAGCAAGATCCATGGACTCTTAAGCATCTCTATAATATACTAAAAATTTAAATTTATAATAATTTTGATAATGTTCAACATGGTATGTATTTGTTTGAATTTTGTGAGTCTCATTTATTGTTTCTAGGGAAAATTTATGATTTTGGGTATTTATGGTTTATGGACAACCAAGCACCTCTAAAATTTCTTGTATATTGATGATTTATATAGAGCTACAATGACTCTTGAGCCAAGTCAAGACAAATCTAGTGGTGTTGGATGATGTCTAGTCTAGAGAACATTTAGATATTTTGTTGTCTAAAGTAGAAGCATGTGAAGCCCTTTTGACATTCAAGGATTCTTTCATAGATCCAAAACATCCCTCTAGTCAACTTTATCAATTGTCACTACTAGAGCTAAATGATGCCTCTTGTCTTTGTTATTTCTAGGGATTTGGCAGACATTAATTCCAAATTTTGTAGAAGAAAATCTAATTAAGTAGGTATAGTTCTTCAAATAAGATTTATATATGTTAGCAGTTCCCAATCCCATTGAGTTAGTTTGGTCATTAGTTAACTTTATATAATTTCATTTAATCCATCGGTAACAATGGAAATTGATAGAAGTTGAGTAGAGGGACAAATTTTTAGACCACCTAAAAATGCTTATTCATTTGCATAAACCATAAACAAACTAGTAAACAAAATTTTACCTTACCATATAAGGCAACCATTTGCTAACATCGCATGTATGATTGTAATTAGAGTAAAGATGCCCCTCATATTTCTATTGACCAATAAAGCACATGCAAATACAAAATTTAGAGGTTTGTCTCTTGCTGTGAAGTTAAAGAAAGGATTAAATTAAACAAAAGGATTAGATTCAAAATCATATATATATATATATATATATATATATATAATTTAATAAAATATTCTCAACAATTGAAGAGCGACTTCCAATGAATAAGTGTCTAGAAATATTGCTTTGAACACAGGTAGGCTAAATCATCAAGTTTAGGGCATGTGTTTAGGGATGTCTAGTGTTTTATTTATTTGATATTTTTGTGCCTAGTTAGTGTGTAGACATTCGCTCCCCTAGGTAGATCTTCAACTATTATTGTTGTGATTATGATAGTCGTGGGAGTAGCAAGTCCTATATGATATATTTTGTTTATATCTGGGGGTAGACATGCTAGATTCCTTGAAGGTGAGAAAATGTAATATTTGAAATGTTTCTTAGTTGATGTATATTTTTCAATGAAAGAAACTTCATTATTTATTTTTTGAAAATACATTTATCTATGGGTCATGCTACACTTATTTTTTTATGTTGCAATTTTGGTTGTAAATACCTTTTGTTTACATTCTCATGGGTATAGTAACTCTTAAGATTTTTTATTTTAAATTCAAGCTATCTAATACATGTACTTTGTTGCTTGATACAAAATCTTTGATGTAGAATTTTTTATGTATTTCATCTGAATTAATTTACCATAAACTATAAGGATTATGTTAGATTTGTAACTTAGATTATATGTTCTTATTGTTTATTAATGACCTTTAAGTTTCTATACACTAAGATCGCTAAACAATTAGCATTTGGGAGCAAAAATATGCAATCAAACATTACAAACATGGATGAAGCTATTATATTTGTTGCCACTCTTTGTTTTTAGTCACTTGGTAATTGAATTAAAATTTCATATAAATATATTGCATAAACTTACCTTACAATATAGTTGAACATAGTCTATGGAGTCTTCAACTACTAACTTTAGAAAATAGTAATGAATTTACTTAATTAATAGGAAATAGTTGGGTTCATATTTTGTTGCAAATGTTAGATTTTTAGTTTAAAAACATTTACAATTATAAGAAATTAATTATGTTAGTTTGATTTTTTGAATTTATTAAAAGTATGTGAATTCATTGCAACAACATAGAGAACATGGATACAACCATAACTTGAAGGTATAGTTGGATGCAACTATAGAAAGCTAGCTCTTATGCTAAAATATTAAGCTTTATTCATATTAGAAACATGTGTAATAACATGGCAACCAAGATGCAAGTATGCATATAACTATCATATAAGTATGCATATAATGTCAAAGCTGGCTTACAATTTCTGAGAGATTCTGATTTTTGCTGAAATCGCGCATTTTTAGAAAATATAATGTTTTAAGCCTTTAAAAGTTCCATTTAAAGCATTCCAATTTAAGAGGGTTTGATCAAACTACCTTAGATCAAACTACCTTAGATCAAACCCCCTTGGATAGAACCTCACTAGTTTTAAACCATACTTATAACAGAGTCTCCTTACCACCTATCAAAATGCTAATAAAAAACCACTTTTGATTTACCTTTTGGGGGATCAAATGAATTCATTTAAAATTTATATTTTGTAAGTATGCAGTCCTTATTATAAGCTTCCAAAAAAGTATAATTTTAAATAAATTTAATTTTATTATTATATTTATTTTTATTTCTTGTGAATGTAGGTTTTCACGAAAATCAAGCTCTTTGTTCACATGTGGAAAAATAGCAAATTATCAAAAAATTAAAAATATGAGTGCACCATATATTGAAGTCCTTGATCCAACAAAAAAAAAAAAAAATTGATACATACAAAAAATTTACAGCGTTATCACGTGTGCTGAATTGTAATTTGTTTGACTGAAACTTGATTAAAGAAAAAATATTGAATAAAAACTATATAACCAAGTGGAAGCACTAGATATAGTTACAAATCTAAATTTGAAAGAATTATAATTTTATCCTTCATGGAAAAAATTTATGCATTATACATTGAGCATCACTTTTTAAAAATGTTATTTTTTGAAAAAACTAGTTTTCAAGGGAGATGGAAAGGAAGTGCAATCTGATTCCAAATTTTTTGAAAAAAATATATTTAGAATATACAAACAAAATTTCATGAAACTCTAGTTTGCATCATCTTCAAATTCATCATGGTTTAGCCGCTATAGGTGCCCAAAAGTGAAGATTTAGTTAAAAAAAATTATTTCAATGTCCAGTTTGGCCAAAAATTGTAAACCACTATTGTGGGATCACTATATATATAGTATGTGCAGGATCATGGGGGTCCAAACTAGGCCTCTAAGTGGCGATGAAAATTCAGAAAATTAGAGTTAGGCAACTTGACATAAAAATTTGAATAGGTTATTAACATAATTTGAAAAATATGTAAGAACAAAAGTTGTAGCAAATTGAATGTAGTTTCTAGGCTACTAGTCTTTTTTTGGAAAAAAGTAAATTTGTTTTACTCAAAAAAATGAAATTTCAATGTAGTTACCAATACTAAATTTTTCAAGAAAAAGATAAGAAGCAGGTGTATGTCTGACCACCCTAAGTACAAGAAAAACATAAAAAAAATTCTAATTTTTTCAATATAAATAGAGGACACAAGCCTCGATGTGCTAGAATTTTTTTTGTAATTTTTTTCCACATAAATAATCAGTTATGATTTTTTTATTAGAAATTTTCAGAATTATTAAAATGTCTATATCTGACCACCATAACATGGTCAAAAAATTATGAAATTCAATTTTTTTATCCTATAGTATGCGAAACATAGAATGTGGTGCATCTTCTAAATTCAAAAAATGTTAAGTAGTTTGAAAGTTATAGAAGTTTTTCAATCAGCCTATCAATCAGGACTTTAGATGTAATGTAGGTAGAAAATCAATAATAATTATTTAGGGTATGTGCAGGATCATCATGGAAAAAATAGGTCCTTAAGTGGCAAAAAATTTAAAAAAATCAGAGTTAGGCAACTTGACGTAAAAATTTGAACAAGTTATCTATATTATTTAAAAAATATGTAAGAATAGACTTTGTAGCAAATTGAATGTAGTTTCTAAACTACTAGGTTTTTTTTAAAAAAAAACCATTTAGTGAAATTTTGAAATTTCAATGCAGTAGTACTTAAATTTCAGGGAAAAAATAAGAAGTAGGTGTCTGTCTGACCACCCTAACCACAATAAAATGATAATATTTTTTATAAGATTTTAGACATAAGTAGAGGACTCATGTCTGGATGTGATGCATATTTTTTTATAATTTGTTTCCATGTAAATAATTAATTATGAATTTTTTATTACAATTTTAAAAAATATAAAAATTATATGTCTGACCACCTTAACTTGGTCAAAACTTCATGAAATTCATTTTCTTTTTTTAATCATATTGTATGCAAAGCATAAAATGTGACGTATGTTTTTCAAAAAATGTGATACTTGTTTGAAAGTTATAGATGTTTTTCAATCAGCCTATCAATCAAGAATTTAGTTGTAATTCTAATAAAAAATGAATAATAATTATTTATTAAATTCAAAGTAAAGCATAATTTATATTGGTGGAAATTTGAGAATTTTCTTTAAAAACCCTTTTCATTTCATCATTTTTGGGTAAAAGAAATGTCATCAGCCACATACCCTACAAATACCCATCATATTGCCACTTTTTGGCCCATCATGATCCTACACATACCCTTTATTAAATTCAAAATAAGGCAAAAGTTGTATTGGTGGAAAGCTGGCAATTTTTTCTATAAACCCTTTTCATTTGATGAAAATCGGGTCAAAAAAGGTTGCCAGCCACAAGGGCGAACTTCAGAAAACTAAACAAATTTTCAAAAACACGTTTTTTGGGTTGACTTTCTAGGTTAGGCAATCCCAAACCAAATCCCGAGCCAATATTAATTTTGGTTTGGTAATACCAAACCAAAACGGATATCCGCTAGTTATATTTTGTTATATTATTTATAATACATAATATTATATAATATGTATTATGTATTTATAATACATATATTTATAATATATAATATTATGTACTATAATATGTATTATATATAATATATTATATAGTATATTATATATTATGCATTATTATATTATATATTATATTGTCTACTATATAGTACATATATTTTGTATAGTATATTATATATTATATATAGTATACATATTAATTATTATATATAGTATATAGTATATATATATTATATATTATATTAATATTATGTAATATATATTTTATAATATATTTAATACATAGTATATATTATATATTTATTGATGTGTGGCCAATTCACAAGAAAGAGAGAGAGGGAGTGGGAGGGACTTGAGAGAGAGGGAGAGAGAAAGACCTAAGAGGGAGTGAGAGACATGAGAGGGATGGGGAGAGAGAGATGAGAGAGACAAAGACAAAGATAGAGAGACAAAGAGGGAGAGAGGGAGGTATAGAGGGAAGGAGAGAGTATATAGTTTGGAGGGAGAGGGAGAGAGGGAGAGAGTCTTGAGAGGGAGATGGGGAGAGGGAGGGAGGGGGAGAGAGATGGAGAGGTGAAGAGAAGAGAGAATTGAGGAGGGAGAGGGGAGAGAGGAGTCCAAGAGAGAGAGACAGAGGGGCCCTAAGAGTGAAAGGGAGAGAGACAAAGAGAGAAAGTCCAAGTGAGGAGAGGCAAAGAGGGAGAGAGACCCAAGAGGGAGGGAGAGAGAGAGAGAGACTTGATCGAGGGAGAGATAGAGACTTGATAGGGATAGAGGGAGGGAGAGAGGAAGCTCTGAGAGACTTGAGAGAGAGAGGAGTGGGAGGGACCTGAGAGTGAGAGGGAGACACAGACAGAGAGTTGAGACAAAGAGAGGGAGGGAGAGATAGAGAGAGAGGGAGAGAGAGGGAGAGAGGGAGAGAGTGAGAGACTTGAGAGAGAGGGAGAGAGAGAGAGAGAGAGAGAGAGAGTTGAGAGTAAGAGTGTTTTCCCGTGTTGGGACCTTCTAGAATAAGAAGTGATACAACCATCAAACAAAACCATTACAACTCAATTCAACATTCATGCCATTAAAACCTTCAATTTTAATAACATATCATTAGATCACTCATGTAAATGACCATAAAATCACCATGAATAAGAATCACTATCTTCCAATCATGATACATAAAAAGGAACATTATGTACACCAAAGGGGTTTGATGCAATTTTCAAACAAAATCCTTAGAAGACATCAAGATACATGTTAATTAGATTGTTCATGTGAAATCTATACAATGATTATGATCAACAAATAAGTCATTAGTCAACCACGATGCATGAATAAACACTATATATGCACACTATATATGAATAAACACTAAATTAATAGATTATTTAATATTTATTACTATATTTTTGTCTCATCATTATACTATTAAATACTCATAAATTCAACACTAAAAATAACCATCCAACCAAATTCTTTATAAAATATCCATCCAACAAAATTATTTATAAAATATCCATCCAAGACCAACTTTTTTATAAATATAAGATCATTGTCTTAATAAAGTTTTGCGGCTCTCAGTTGCATTTGTTCATTTTTTTATGTTTTCCTCTTTAGATTAGGACTATCTCCTTTCCTCTAGCCATCGTTGATGATTGTCTAAGTCCACTTCCATGGAACTAACAGCATCAACAATAGTTTGCCTTTTTTATGCAAAATGCCTCAATAATGGTTGAACACATTCTTCATTTTGAATAGCGTTAACTTGATCTTGAATGGTTCTAACATTCACATCGACTTGTTCTTGAAAGCGAGCACCATTGAGTGTAGGTGGTGGAGGTGGGGGGTTACGAGGTGGAGTGAGTGGAGGTGGTGTAACGCCCCACCAAGGAACCCAAAGAACAACACATAAGTAAAAAGATATCTGAACAATTTTTTTTTTTAAAGACATTTGATTACAACAGGAGTACAAAAGAAACATACACACATTCATTCTCAAGGTTTCATGACAACCCTACTTATACATTCACAAGTAAAATCATCACATCACTAACTATAAGACATAGAGCATAAGGATAAATCATATTATTAATGAATGATCCAATCACATAATACTATTGTAGCCAAGTTACAAAAACAAGTTACATCAAGTGAGATTATGACAAATCTCGTGACAACATAATAACATTACAATAAGTTCACTCATACAAATCAAGAGTGTATACAGTATAGATGAAGATCATACCACATCTGTCAACCATGTTCATGAGCACGCTAGCATCCAACTTCATGAACCGTATAGAATCAGGAACCTGCCACAAGAACAATATTATCCAAGCACAACAACACCTGTAAGGGGACCCAATGGAGAAAGTAGCAAATTCCTCCCAACCACATGGTACCTGAAGGTCCACCCCCCATGCTAGGAGATAATATCAGGTCCACAAAGGTAGATAAACATGAAGACAAAACATGACATTTACATGGCTTGATGTACACATTACAACATAACAATATCTAAACCACATAATAATAAATAAACCTTCCAGAGGCAACCACATAAACAAGGGTAACTCTACACAAGAGACCACATAACATGCATTAGGATAAGAGTGTCATCATATAGTTTATTATAGGTTACCCTGGCAAATCTTCCTAGATTATCGACCCTCCTACCAAGTTACCCTGGCAATCTCTATCGATTCCCAGCCCCTAAACAAACTCATGTGGCATCAAACTACCTTTCAAGAAGACAAAGTAAACAATCATGCCATTTCAAGCCATCTCAACCTACCCTTAATCTATACAACCATTAAGGCACTAGGCGAGGCAATCCAATTATCTGAAATATTTAATGAACCCCACCCAACCCTAAGTACATTTATTAAGGTTTTCATTGAATTAATAACTTCCGATAGGTTACCCTAGTTACCACTTAGGGTTTCGGCCCCTATCGCAAGCCACTCTTCCCAATAACATAACTCATTATCAATTACAAAGGATAACAATCATGCACATTGAACAACTTCATGAATGAACACATTTCAATCATGACTCAAATCATTTATAATTCCAGATACCATCAAGGTAACAAATAATCCGTGCATGGCTAAATCCCAAATCCAATCATTGCAATTGAACAATAAAGTACAAACACAATAAGCTTTTCAATACAAGTTTCTTTCCCTAGCCTCTAGAAGATTTGAAACCTCAAAACATAGAAGTACATTCTTAAGTCATTAATAAATAAATATAAACACCCATATATACACATTCAATTTAAAACTACCGCTGTATATACAATATTTTCATTTTCAGCATCATACACTGCAAAATAGAACTCAACAACAATTCAACATATATTTATATAAATAAATAAATATAAGGAGCAAATATCAATTAATAAGCATCATAGAGAAAACTCAAGAAATTCATAATAAACCTCTGGTACAAGCTCTAAATCCAAAAAGTGACCTACAAACATGACATAAACCATCACACTAGCAAAACAGGGTAGAATGGCGCATTGGTATAATTCTGTGGCGCATAGACCTGATTCTGTGGAGCATACACCTGATTCTGTGGTGCATCCAAGACTCTCTATGATGCATCCAAGGCATTCTATGGAACATCCAAGGAATTTTATGGGACATCCAAGAAATTATGTGGAGCATAGATACCAGAGACCAAAACGAGAAAAATGGAAGAAAAGAAGTGACGAGACCACCTAGAATTGTTCATGGACTCTCATAATGACTCAAAGAAACTTTTGGAAGGTGCAGAAGACTAATTAAGAACCAAAGAAAAACATGAATGATTCCAACAAGATCAAAACAAAGAGATTCAACATCATTACCATATGACATTCACACACAACCAGACATGGACAAAGAAGATAGTAAAATTCCAAATCAAAAGGATGAAATAACCCCCATTATCATCTTTCCTAAGCCTATTGAATACATAAAAAATTCTACAACAACCACTAATAATACAAAAAACCTTCACAAGAAACTGCATAAAAGCTTTCCAATTTCATACGCAGCAAGAAAGACACGGAGAAAACAATCTTTTCCAAATGAAAAATCTGCAGAGAAAGGAAATCGAACCAACCTAGAAAATCAAAGCTATGGCCAAATGAAATTTGTAGAAGAGCCAAGAACAAATTCCAAATCTAGAAATCTTCAATTAATTGAAATCCAAGCTCAAGCAAACCAAAAACTCCAAATGCACATAAAAACTCTCCAAAAGCCAACCCAACAAAACTTCTTAGAAAAATTCCCGTCAAAACTTCTTCAACCAAAAATAATAATAAATTTGTTGTGTAAAAAATTAGCATACTCATTTTCAATTAACTCAAAGTCACAAAACTTAACTAACTGTCAGCATGCAATCAAGATTGATCAACCAGTTTCAATTTAATCAATTATCCAAGATCACACTTTCTAACTCCAAATCAAGATTCTAACTCAAAGTCTATGTTTCAGATATTATTTATAATCTGTTGAAAACAAACTCTTTCAAAATATTATCTAATTTTCATTTATTTAAGTTTGCACATTAAAATCAACAATTATCTATTATTCAAAATTAACAATCACATGTAAACAAATATACTGTTTAATAAATAATTTAATAAATCAAACCATAAACACAATTATTCTAATTTAACATTTAAATAAAATTACATTAAATCAAATAAATTAATTAATAAACCACTTAAATATTTAATCAATTTCCAAACAAGGCGCAAACATGAAAGACATGTCAAACTCAAACGACTATACAATGACAGGTGACTACACAGATAATCATCCTATAAGAGAAAGATGGCCAAAGGACTTGACATTATCTCTGAAACAATATATTTACATTGGGTCAGGGCACACTCAAACCTGACAAAGCAGGTGAAGCTAATACCCGGTACCTGCAAACTATATCAAACAATACTGTTAAATGTATCTGCATAAACCAACAATCACACCATGAAAGAGAGTCGTAGTGTAGTAGGGTACTCATGAGTGAGTTATGCTATACTGTTTCCTTCACCAAGACTAACATATAGTACTATATCATAAACAATAGTTACATCATCATAAATACACTAATGCTCTGAAACAACATAAAACCATAACACACATAATGTATATCATAATGTCGCCACACAAACATAATTAGATGATCAACAATGTATCTAATGTATCATCAACACAATATAAAGCTAGTATAGTATGAGTGTCGTAACTAAAACAAAGTAGCATAGTATTAAAACAACTATCAACCAAACATAAACAAATTGAATCAAAGTGCAACAACTGGAGGGACACTACAGGTGGAGTGGTTGGAGCTGGAGGGCATGGATCCATGATTTAATAGATATAAGCAAACCTGCATTAAATTTGTAATTTAAAAATGTAAGATACATGTTTAAAATCTACTTAAACCATTCAATATAAATGAATTAATTGAATACAAATGAAAAAATGTGTAAAGCTCATTTATGTCTAAGGCATGTAAATGGAAAATAAATAATTGTTAAAGTGATGTGAAATCTCATTTAAAAATACATTAAAATTTTACCTCGCTACAATGTGGAAGTGTTAAGCTCCAAATTTCCAATACTAAGTGAATCTATATACATAGTTAGTAATGGTTAAACAAAATGTGTCCCTGCAGCCATAGGGAAATGGGAAAAGTTAATGGGCAATAATTGATGGGTTGTACAAGAGGCTATCATTTGTATATGATATGTAATATGATAGCCTCCTACATAGCCCATCAATTATTACCCATTAATTTTGCCCATTTCCCTATGGTTGCAGGGACAAGTTTTGTCTGGTCAGTACTAACAATAGATCTAGATTCACCAAGTACTGGAAATTTAGAGCACTTCTAACAAGGATCCTTTCTATTTTGAGAGCTGAGGAGAGTCAAAACAATTAAAAAAATTTAAAAAAATTGTTTAGCAAAGAAATACTAACTTAAAAATAAGAAACAAAGCAAGAATTTAAGAAACATGAAAATAAGTGATAAAGAAGAAGGAAAAATAGACAAGAATGTAAAACAATTTAAAAAAATGCAGAAAGAGGGTAATGAAAGTTCTATTTTATGTTTGTTTAGTATGCTAGGTTCAATTTTATACTTTTTTTCTAGTAATGAAGGTTTCATTTTTTTGTTTGACATATTTTTTTTTATTTCCACTAACTAGGGTTTCAAAAAAAAATTGTAAGTTTAGATAGAAATGAAAAAAATCAATAAATCTACAAAGAATGCAAAAAAAAACATAAATTTATCACTAATTAGCATAAAAATTTGAAAAAATGCAAAAAACAACATACCTAGAGGTCGCTACTCGACGTTGCATCACCAAAATGAGGCAAGGTTCATGAAAATGAGGAAGAATTCGCATTATAAAGTCCTCAAAGAAACATATATCCGTTTATTATATAATAAATTTATTGTATATAAATATACAATAGTATATTTCACATATAAGTTTTATATTATATATTATATAATATATATGAAATATATTATATTATATAATATATATTAAATATATATTATATTATATATATTATATATCATATATTATATATTATATATTATATATCATATAATATATATTATATAGTATGTATTATATAGTATGTATTATATATTATATAGTATATATTAAATATATATTATATTATATATATATATTTAAATATACATTATATTATATAATATATATTAAATATATATTATATTATATATATTATATATCATATATTATATTATATATATTATATATCATATATTATATATTATATATTATATATCATATAATATATATTATATAGTATGTATTATATAGTATGTATTATATATTATATAGTATATATTATATATTATATAATATATATTATATATTATATTATATTTAATACATTGTCTCCATTTGAAAACAAGGCAGACTTTTTCCTCAACAAAACAGATATCCGTTCAAAATGGATATATGTTTAAAATAGATATCTATTATGTAACAACTTATTGATTTTTCATGAGGCATAAAAATCCAATGTAGTTAGTAACAGATATCCATTATGAATGGATATCCATTTTTTCTATTATAAATTTATTAAATATAAATATACTATATATTATATATTAAATGTATTCTAGTCTATATTATATATTAAATATATTATAGTCAATATTATATATAATATATACTATAATATATATTATTTATATTCTAGATATATTGTTTAGGGTTTAGGGAGAGAGGGAGAGTGGGAGCGAGTGGGAGCGAGTGGGAGAGAGGGAGGGAGAGGGAGAGTGGGAGGGAGTGGGAAGAGTGGGAGAGAGTGGGAGAGTGGGAGAGAGTGGGAGAGAGGGAGAGGGAGAGGAGAGTGGGAGGGGAGAGGGAGAGGGAGGAGAGGGAGAGTGGGAGGAGTAGGAGAGAGTGAGAGAGTGGGTGAGAG
>VDFB02182264.1:29345-52816 GCA_007258455.2 Sequoia sempervirens
TATTATTTGTATATATCATATATTAATATATATTATATATATTATATATAAATATATAATATATATTATATATATTAATATATATTGATATATAATATATATTATATAACATAAGACATTGTAATAACACTAGAGGTTGAGAGTCTTTTCATCAAAGTCTTTCGGCCTATCCTGGAGAATTTTACTTTCATTAGATCTGACTATGCTCAATGTGATCCGACTATGTGCCTTGCTGGCTATGATCTTAAGGTGATTTCAAATTGGAAAATTTCTTTGGTTCCTATTATTACTCCCAAGGCTAGCTCTGTTGCGAGGAAGAACACAAGATGGCAGCCACCCTCGGCTGGGTGGATTAAAATTAACTTTGATGGGGCAGCGAAGGGGAATCCCAAGGCTATTGGATGCGGGGGTGTTAAGAGGTAAATTTGGAAAACTTCTTGGTGCAGTGGCACTCCCATTGGGTACACAAAATAATCATCACGCAGAGGCGGAGGCTATGTTCATGAGTGTTAGATATACTATTAGTAAGAGGTTTTCCAAAGTTTGGGTGGAAGGTGATTCTATGAATATCATAAACTATTTGTGTGGTACTCATCCCTCGAGTTGGAACATGGATCAGTTAATAAAGGATACGGTAATGATGTTGTAAAATCTTGTGATGAGACTCTCATCTCTCACGTTTATCGGGAAGGAAACTATCTCGTTGATTATTTTGCCAATTTGGTTGTCAGCCTTAGTAAATTTCACTCGTAGGAGGAAGGGTCGGTCATTCCTCAGGATGCTAGAAATATTTTAAGAAATGATGGTGTTGGATAAGTTGATGTGGCTTTTGGGTATGCGTAGGATCACCATGGAAAAAACAGGCCCTTAAGTGGCAAAAAATTCAAAAAACTCAAAGTTAGGCAACTTGACGTAAAAATTTGAATAAGTTATGTATATTATTTCAAAAATATGTAAGAATAGAATCTTTAGGAAATTGAATGTATTAAACTAGGTAAAATTTGAAATTTCAATATAGTAGTACTTAAATTCAGGAAAAAATAAGTAAGTGTTTGTCTAACCACCCTAACCACAATAAAATGATAATATTTTTATAATTTTTAGATATAAGTAGAGGAATCATGTCCCAATGTGATGCATATTTTTGTATTTTTTCCAAGTAAATAATTAATTATGAATTTTTATTACAACTTTTAAAATATAAAAATTTGTATGTCGACCACCTTAATTGGCAAACTTCATGAAATTCATTTCTTTATTTTTAATCCTATAGTATGTGAAACATAGAATGTGACACATTTTTAGGATTCAAAAATGTGATATCGTTTGAAAGCTATAAATGTTTTTCAATTAGCCTATCAATCGGGACTTTTAGTAAGTAATTCAAATAGAAAATGAATAATAATTATTTATTAAATTCAAAGTAAAGCATAATAATTTATATTGGTGGAAAGATGAATCTCTTTTAAAACCCTTTTTGTTTCATCAATTTTGGGTAAAAAAAAGTCGTCAGCCACATACCCATCATATTGCCATTTTTTGGCCCATCATGATCCTACACATACCCTTTTATGGCCTTGTGCATCTTCCCATCTGGCATGTTTTCTAGGAATTTTATGGGTATTTCATTTTCGTCTGGGTAGCTTTCACTTGGGTTTTGTGTGTTCTGTTTGGGTTATCATGGGCGGTGATAGAAGCTAAGTTGAGCCACACTCATGTAGTGATATTCGGAGAAAGAAGAAGCTCTAGAACATTCTTTTTCATGGCAATTTCACTCCATTTTTGGAGAGATTTCACGGTCATGACCCTAATGCCTCAACCAAGTTTGTCTCTCTTTGGCATAACCGCAAGCTGGTGTTGAAAGGGATGGAGGTGGAGGTGAATGAAGACCTTATTTCCACCATTATGGGAATACCAACTGTGGGATGGAAATTTTTCAAAGACAAAAAGAGCAATGAAGAAGCGATGACCCTATTTTTAAAGGATGACGAGCTGAAGAATTTGCTCAAGTTGGAGAGTTGGGGTTATGACAGAACCTCCCTCAAAAAAATTTGGGCTAGGGTTGTGGAGGTGATGATGTGATACGTGAAGGGAGATTTAAGGCTCTTCTTGGCCACCATTTCACTCTCTTGAATCATTTCATGCATGGTTTGTTTATTTACTTTCCCTTCTTCCTTTTATCTTCATTGGAATCCTTAGTGTATGCTCATCTGAAGAATAGGAGGGCCCCTATCCTCCATGAAGGGCTATTTTTTCTTATTATGGAGCATGTCCAATCCCTAACCCCAACTCTGACCATCAAAGGCAAGGAATAGGTTTTAAGTGCTTTATCAGGGTCGTCGGATTCAGAATCCTTGTCGGAGGAGGAGGACTGGGATGAGGATGAGGAAGATGTCTGCCCTATGGCAATGGCTTTGATTTCCAAGAAAAGGAAGGTGGTGGGTTCTAAGAGTAACAGGGCTCCTAAGAGGTTGGCCTTTTCTCGGAGTGATGATACAGAGGTTCAGTCGGATGGGTCCTCTCCTAAGGCTACAAAAGTGATTTTTGATAAAGGTTTTGTTGGTGGGGCTCTTGAGGTTGGGGCCCAGGTTAATGTTGAATCAACTTTGAAAAACTAAGAATACTATCGAAGAGTTTGGCCAATTTGAAGAAAAAGGATTCTGCAGTTTCAGCCAGGGACCCTAAGGAGGTATAGGAAGGTAAGGTTCTTGCAGATAAAATAGTGACTGTGGAGGATTCTCCAGTTCATGAAATTCCTAAGGTGTCTCTAGTTAATGAGTTTGGGAATCTGAATGTGGAGGAGGAAAATAAAAATGCTAATATGCCCTTGGAGATTGATCTTCTTTCAAAGGATTTTTTGTACCTGGATGAGGGTGATACTTCTATGTTTGGTTTGCTAGACATGGCGAGGGCTAGGGCAATGGGCACCTTCAAATTGGCCAAATGGACTTTGCAAGAATTTAATAAAATTAATATCAATATAAGAGGCTTAAAGGTGAATATGCATAATGTTTACAAGGCCTTTGTGTCTGACATCCTCATTGATAGAATGGTGGAACTGGAGGTTCGTTTAATGATTTCAAGGAATTGTGCAAGGATAAAATGCGGACCCTTGAGGCCAAGGTTGTTGGTATTAATGGGGATATCAAAAAATTGTTACAGGTAAGCCACACTTCGGTTAAGAATAGTGCAGAAGCTTTGGAAATTCTCTTTAAGAAAATTGGGTAGCTCAGAGAAGATTAGGTTTTCTTCTCGGAGATCATGGAGAAAGAGAAAATGGCTAAGGGTAAGGGTAAAAAATCTATGAAGGATGATGACAAGGTACCTATTGGTAGAGGGTCGGCTAAATGAAGGAAACTTTTTTATGCTGAGAAAAAGGAACTACTAGATATGGTTGAAAAACATAAAAACCAATAGATTGAGGTGGCCAAAACTCTGAGTGGCCTTAACTAATTTCTTATTTTTTTCTGTTTATGTTTGGTGTTTTTCTTTTGTTGGTTGTTTTGTTGGTGGGTGTTGCTGGTTATTGATTGTCTTCTTTTAGTTTGGCACTCATGGTAGTTGGTTTTTTGGCTGTTGGGTTGCTGCTAGTAGACTTTTGAATATTTTTTGGAGCAGGATTTTTTTTCTGATGTAAAGGGTTTCAGGTCCCTTCAAAACCTATTTTTCCCTATTAATAAAAACACTAGAGGTGATAGATATTTATCTATAATGGATATCCGTTATAGACGAATACCCGTTTTATTACTAAGGATTATGTACACTTGCGAGCATATCAATTGGTTTACATAACAGATATCTATTTCAAGACGGATATCTATTTTGAAAATGAATATTTGTTTTGTTTAAGTTATATATAAAAAAAGGGACCATTTTGAGTATTCCAACGGTCCCTACATTCTTTTTGTCATGAAATTCTCGTACTTATGCAACACCTAATTACAAAGAACCCCTAAATGGTTGGTTGAAATAGATGAGAACATTATTAATAATCTTGAAGGAAAAAGGTCAATGAATGGTTTGTTTAGGCTACAAAAATGTTCAATGAATTATTTTCCAATAAGACATTAACTGAACAATGCCAACTTTTTCTGCAATTACTTAATATTTATAGAATGAGACCATTATTAAAAAAAATTGAAGATTCCTCTCACAAAAAAATTAGAAAAAAATAGTCTTATTGTAAAAAATCTTTTTAATGCTCTAACCTCTATTGGAAAGACTAGTAAGGAAAAAGATAAAAGGGTTGCTCGAAGAGTGATCACAACCTCACTAGTAAGCCATCATTTGAAAAATGCTCATTTAATGAGACAAACTTGTATTCATTTTAACTTAAATCATAAAACATTGAGTAGAGCATTCTCAAGAAGAGGAAGACTTGATAGTGCTCTTCAAAATGATACATGGGCTTTTAGTGGGAGGCTTCCACGTGCTGATAAAAAGCTAACCGATAATGTAAAGATGCAAATTGAATAATATTGAAATTCTCACTCTAGAGTATCACCGAATGTAAATTATGTTTTAAAGTTATGAATTGGTAATCGAGATCGTACACCACATCCTAAACATTTTTTGGAATGTTACAAAATAATTTTGTGCAAACAATTTTGTCAAGAACATCCACATTTACAAATCTCACAAAAGGATTTTGAGTCTTGCAAGCCATTTCATTGTGTTCCTATTAAGGTTCGTAATACATGTTGTAAATACCATGTTGAGTTTTCAATGTATCATGAATTGTTATGCCATATTCGTTCTACTATGCATACTAACAAAATGTTGTAGGAGTGTCATATAGTGCAACTTCCCAAGTCATCCAGGGAGTTGTTAGATTCATTTTTATTCATTAGAGGTGATGGTTGCTTATTTTATAGAAATGATTGTTTAAATGAAACATGTTTGCAATGTGGTGGTTTATTGAAGTTTGTAACATGCTTTCATGAGGGAAGTGATCATGATTTTGGTAACAAAATTGTTGAGAAAAAAAAGTATGAGACAATCAAATACACATTGAAGAGTGGAGGTGAGGGTTCTAGATGAGAGTTTTGTTGCAAGAAGTAAGTATTGCTGATTTTATTTTAGATTTTAAGAAAAATATTTTCTATAAGTATGCAAGGCATAGCCATATGTTGCAGTGGTTGGATTGAAAAATTCAGGATGTGTAAGGACTCTTTCCCCACTGGAACTATTGTATCTGTAGTTGATTTTGCTAAAAATTACACATTGCAACCACAAAATAAAGTTCAATCACAATATTATAATTCTATTAAAATTGTTATTTTTGTCCACATAACATATAGGCATACCCTTGAGAGTACAAAAGAGGACAGGAAGATAATCAGGGAGTACCATTTTTACATGAGTGATGATAGATCTCATTCATATGAGTTTGTACAACATTGTTTTGAAAACTTTTTTGAGTTCTTACAGGAAAAAGGAATTGCAATGGGTCAACATTTGATTTGGTTAGATAACTACACAGGGCAATTCAAGAATGCTCGCATGTTTTATTGATTGAGCAGGATGCATATAGAGAGGGGCGTACCACATATTTGGAGTTTGTTCAAACTTGGGCATGGAAAAGGTGAGCATGATGGCACAGGTGCATGTGTGAAGAGATCTTTGGTTAAGGAACAAATGAAGATCAAAGGTGGTGCAACATTCAGTGATGCAAGTTCTATTGTTGATTGTTGTACTTATGCACTATCACGAGGAGGGACACTTGATTCACAAGTGTGTAGGTTCTTTTGGTTGGTTGAGGAGGGCATAGTGGGAGACAAAATGGAATGCTAAACAATAAGATATTCTTCAAAGATGCATTCAATTCAAAGCTCATATGCGAGTGCATGGACCATATGGACACGAGAGATGGATTTTTTTTGTTAGAATTGTACTTAGTGATGTGATTGGGATCAATGCGGATTAAGTGAGTGGGTAGATACATGGATTCCACAATACCTAACCCCTTTATCTGTAGCATAATCCTCATTATAAGATGTAATGGAAAGTTCACTTGACTACAATCATCTTTCAAATCTTGTACAACCAGGACATCTCTATGCAGTTGTAGCACCACAGGGGAATGAAGAGGGATCAAATTATTGGTTGGCATGATGTGTATCGGGAAAGAAAAAGCTAACACAACTGATGACAGATGATGATGGCTTCATGTATCCTACAGGTTTAGTTGTTGTTTCTTGAACTTGGTTACATTACCATTTCATCATCGTTTAGGTTGTTTACAATAATATAGATTTGTTATTCTAAGTATATTTAGATGTTGATAAAAAAGTTATGATCACATAGGTTCAGTTGTTATTTTCAAAACTTGGTTGTGAACATCTATGATTAGAAAGAACTATGTACCTGCATTTGAAGACTATGAGAAACAAAAAACCATTCTCATGTATTCACACCTTGTTATAACAACAAATGTTAAGTTATTGAGACATCATGCTAGACCAAAAGAAAAAAAACTATGGACAATTAGTAGTGTTGATCATGAAGCATTACTAGAAACTCTGAAGGTAAGAGATGACCCTGTAGACACACTTGAGTAGAAGATCATTTGTTGTATGGGACAGACCTATGATATTGTTCATCACATTTTGATATTGTTTATCTACTAAGATTCATTATTTAGGTTGTTTAGAATAATATAGATTGGTTATTCTAAGCATCTATTAGAGTTTGCATTACCAATTCATCATCATTTAGGTTGTTTAGAATAATATAGATTTGTTAGTCTAAGCATATTTTCTATTGTGACCATATAGATTTCTCATTTGAAGTATATTGCGATGTTCTTGGCACAATTGATCATGGAGTTTTTGTAACAATAGCCGGCTCTGGTCCTTTAGTAGAGGTATGCAACATATTAGAATAATATAAATATGTTTTTCTAAGCATATTTTATAGTCTGCATTACCGATTCATCATCATTCAAGTTGTTTAGAATAATATATATTTGTTAGTCTAAGCATCTTTTCTATTGTGACAATATAGATTTCTCATTTGAAGTATATTGCGATGTCCCTGACATGATTGATCATGGACCTGCTGCAACAATAGCCAGTTCTAATCCTTTGGGAGAGGTATGCAACATATTACAATAATATATATTTGTTATTGTAAGAATCTTTTATAGTTTGCATTACCATTTCATCATCAATTAGGTCATTTAGAATAATATAGATTTGTTATTCTAAGCATCTTTTCTATTGTATTTAGTTTAATTGCTACCTTGATGGTTTGTATAGATGCTTGTCACTCCAGAACGTCAATATGCTCCTCTTGTGGAAGACTGTGTCGACCACGAAGGAAATGTGTGCTCTATTTCCTTCCCGTACTGGGAAATGACTATGTATTAGGGTCATTTGTTGTATGCCTACGTGGCATTTTGTAAATACTATATTTGATAGCAATTATTGAACGATAATATCATGCATATTGTGTAAACTTTACGTTTATTCAATTGTATACTTTACAACTTATGTGTATACTTTATCACTTATGAGTATTCCAATGTATATTGTATGACCTAGATGTTTTAATGCGTATACTTTGTATTCATGTGTACATAGTTCATGACTTAAGTGTATTTGAGTATTCTAATGTATACTTTATGACCTACATGTTTTAATGTGTATACTTTGTATTCATGTGTGTAGTTCATGACTTAAGTGTATTTGAGTAAATGAATCACATTTTCACTTACTCATGAGAAACAAAATGAACCCTAAACCCCTTTTCTCCTTTACATTGCATCCATCTGACCCTTTTTCCATCAACTAAAAACTCGACACCACAGGAAAATGCCTTAGAGATATAAAAAAAAAGATAGGTTATTGTAGAGGGTCCCAACACAATCCCATTTCCTTAGATGGAGAGTTTGTAAGCATCATGGTTTTTGAGAAATAATCCTTCAAATATTGTTGTCTTTTAGCACTTTGGACTCTTAAGAGAAATTGTCGATCCAATGTAGCTCAGAGTGATTCAACATATTTGAGTGCAAAAGAGGACCATCCCTAGCGTAAACATACCCATATAGATGTGTTGGAATAGTTCATTTGGTCCTACAAGTTGCAGAATGAAAGTTGCACCACTTTGCAACTTTACACTGCTTGCATTTGACAACTTTTCTCTCAATTGAAAACTCATCACCACGGTAAAAAGCCTTTGAGATAGTAAAAAATAAGAGAGGTTATTGTAGAGGGTCCCAACATGATCCCATAGCTTCAGATGGAGAGTCTGTAAGTATCACAATTTTTGAGAAACAACCCTTCAAAGATTGTTGTCTTTTAGCACTTTGGACTCTTAAGGGAAATCGCAGGTCCAATATAGCTCGAAGTGATTATGTGTATTTGGGTGCAAAAGAGGATCATCCCTAGTGTAAATATACCCATCCAGACGTGTTGGAATAGTCTATTTGGTCGTATGAGTTGCAGAATGAAAGTTGCACCACTTTGCAACTTTACATTGCTTGCATTTGACAACTTTTTCTTCAACTGAAAACTCGTCACCAAGGGAAAATGCCTCTGAGATAGAAAAAATTGAGAGAGGTTATTGTAGAGGGTCCCAACACGATCCCATATCCTCAGAAAGAGAGTCTCTAAGCATCATGGTTCCAGAAATATCCCTTCAAGGTGCTACCTTTAGCACTTTTGACTCTTAAAAGAAATTGTCAGGTCAGTGTAGCTCAAAGTGATTGATATTTGGGTACAAAAGGGACCATACCCTAGATGTGCTTGTGTATCCATCTAAGACATGTTGGAATAATTTTTTGGTTAGGTACAAGTTTACTTGAGAGCGAAAGTTGCACCCACTTTGCAACTTTACACTACTTGCATTTGACAACTTTTCCTCAAGCCAAAAACTTGTCCTGTGGGAAAATCATCCATAATAAACAATGAGAGAGGTTATTGTAGAGAGTCCCAACATAATCCCATAGCCTCAAACAAAGAGTTTGTAAGCATCACAATTTCTAAGAAATAGCCCTTCAAAGATTGTTGCATTTTAGCACTTTAGACTCTTAAGGGAAATCATCAGTCCAATGTAGCTTGGAGTGATTCAGTGTATTTGGGTGAAAAAAAGGACCATCCCTAGAAAAAATTTACCCATCTAGACATTTTGGAACAATTTTTTTGGTCGTACAAGTTGCATAATGAAAGTTGCACCACTTTGCAACTTTACACTACTTGCATTTGACAACTTTTTTCTCAACTAAAAACTCATCACATGAGAAAATGCCTCGAGATGAAAAAATTGAGAAGTTGTAGAGGGTTCCAAAATGATCCCATAGCCTCAAATAGAGAGTTTTTAAATGTCATGGTTTCTAGGAAATATCCCTTCAAAGATTGTTGCCTTTTAGCACTTTGGACTCTTAAGGGAAATTGTCGATCCAATGTAGCTCAGAGTGATTCGGTGTATTTGGATGAAAAATATGACCATCCCTAGCGTAAAAATACCCATTTAGACATGTTGGAATAGTCTATTTAGTCATATGAGTTGCGGAATGAAAGTTGCACCACTTTGCAACTTTACTTGCTACATCGACAACTTTTTTCCTCAGCAAAACTTGTCACCACAGGAAAATTCCTCTAAGATAGAAAAAATCGAGAGAGGTTATTGAAGAAGGTCCCAACATAGTCTCTAACGAAGAGTCTATAAGCATCACGGTTTTGGGGTAATAGCCTATCAAAGATTGTTGCTTTTTTGGACTTTAGACTCTTGAGGGAAATCGTCGGTCCAATGTAGCCCATAGTGATTCAGCATGTTTGGATGCAAAAGAGGACCATCCCTAGCGTAAACGTACCCATACAGACGTGTTGGAATAGTTTGTTTGGCCGTATGAGTTGTAGAACGAAATTTGTAGTACTTTGCAACTTTACACTGCTTGCATCTGACAACTTTTTCCTCAATTGAAAACTCTTCACCACAGGAAAATGCCTCTAAGATAGCAAAAACCGAGGGAGATTATTGAAGAAGGTCCCAACACAATCCTATATCCTCTGACAGAGAGTCTATAAGCATCATGGTTTCAAGGTAATAGCCTGTCAAAGATTGTTGTCTTTTTGCACTTTGGACTCTTAAGGGAAATCGTTGGTCCAATGTAGCTCAGAGTTGTTCGACATGTTTGGATGCAAAAGAGGACCATTCCCAATGTAAATGTACCCATATAGTATTCCTAGTTTGCTTAATGATGCATTATGGTTAGCAACATTCCTTTTTGTGCATTACGATAATACAAATTGCATGTCAAAGGTCAAATAATATGCATGTCATGGAGTTGTATTTGGTTTGTTTAATGGTAGTATCACACTCATTTGGTCTGTTTAATGGTTGCATCATGGTTGACTGATGTCTTAATTGCTAATCGTGATTATTGTATAGATTTCACATGAACAATCTAATGAACATGTATCTTGTTTAATTGTAAGGACTTTGTTTGAAGGTTGCATCAAACCCCTATGGTTGAAAGATATCAATTCTTACTCAAGATTATTTTATACCTTTTACATGTTATTAAGCTTGAATGAACATTAAGTGACATTGATTTTTATCAAGATGATTATATTACTTTCGAATGAACACTGTAACATAAAATGCATTTCATTAAGTTGTATTCTCTTTTCATTAATTTTAACTTCTTTTGAAATAAAATTCCACTACACACTTCATTACACGAGTTCAAAAAACAAAATAATGTCAAATGGTAATTCATTCAATAGAGCTTGAAATCATGGGTATTCTCAAATTGAGTGTTTGATAAAAAAGTATTGGCAGACATGTATGAAAAATGTGATACAATAGAAAACCCAATGAATTTTAAAAAAAAAATCCTCAAATAATAGATGGATTACCAATTGTAATTCATAAGTGAACTATTAAAATGTAATTTCATTAATCTATAACATACACTATCAATCATAACTTTAAACCATTCTAAGATAATTATACATTCCATTTTGAAAATTCAAAGTAGAAAGACATGCACATGAGGAACAAATTAGATCGAATATCAATTCTTGTATATAAAACTATAGAATAATTGTGTTTTTGCATATAAAAAATTGACATATGCCTACTCAGAACAAGTTTTACAACAAGTTTTACAAAATGTGGCATATATTCCATCTCAAGATCTATCAAACCCTAAGTGCATGTCAATGTATATCATATTCTAATTCTATGTTGGACCATCAAAATCGAGCCTCCTCAAAGAAGTTAGTTGCTCCAAAGTTTCCTGTACAATAACATTTCAAACCACAAATTAGATTAATTATGTGAATGGTTGACAAGTTAGACTAGTAAATAGAAACTTATATACCATCATTTATAAATTACAAATTTAACATTAAAATCAATATACATGTATTATATAATTATATCAATAATTCAATTCTTGTTTACCTCAAGTCTTGCTCTCTTTTATGCAAGATGTTCTACATATGATTGTCCCTTAGCATGATCAAGAGTCCTCGTATAAAGTAATGGTCTCACACTCGTCACAATGTTGAGTTGAGTAGAGGAATATAGTAGATAAAATAAAAATGATACAAATTAACATATAATTGTTGAAAAATAGTCATATCTACTAATCACATATCTACTCCTATCTAAACAGAAATGATCTGCAATATAAAATAAACACATACCTATTGTGATGCTATGACACTAGATGGGCTCATAGTGGATGAATCAGCTAAGATGGTTTCCTATATAAAAAATGACAAGAATGTAAATGCACATGCACATATAATTATAATGTCGAGAATAAAATATATATGCCTGTTGTGCAACTTCATCCAATGGGTCAGACCTAGTCACAAAGGCTATATAAGAACCAGGTTGTTGCATAAAAAGACAAGATTGCATTAAACTATCAATATATGAAGCACATGTATTTAAATATAATAGATTTCAAAAATTAACATCTAAAATAACAATTTAAATAATTTACCGTATACTAATTATCTAGCGCAAATGAAATCACAGTATGCATAGCCTCCTGCACTTCCAACATCTGCTCCTCTGTCAACAACTATTAAAAATTCAAACACAAACATATATTTGTACAAATATCTCTCATAATATATGAAAGAATTTACATAAAAAAAACAACGAAATTACTTTAAGTCTTATTGGTCCTCCTATATCATCCCTAGCAGTTGATGTCTCTCCTGCAAATGGTCCACTTCGTGCTCTATCAACTCCTACATCCGACATATCATGAATCTCATAGTCAAATGTGTCTATGGAGGCCTCAATGGACCGTCAGAGAGGTCCCAAACATAAATTATTGCACGTCATGCAATGATGAGGCACACAAGTATGCCCCAAAGGGGATGGTGTACCAGTGGGAGCTGATGACTATGTACCAGTGGGAGTTGATGCAACAACTGCACCACCAACATGCTGGGATGCACTGTCAAATGGTTGCACAACATGATGGCTTTGCATGACCAAATGATCACTCAACGAATGTAACACATAAATGCTCAGATTCTCTGCATCTACAACAATCTTAGGGTAAGGTAGTGGAGTCAGGGCAACAATAGGTCGAGGAGGATGAACTGGGGTGACTCGGTGTGCTCTAGGTCTATCCTGTGGCATCCCTCTACCAACACCCTGAAAATATCGCATGTCAAAGTAATTGATATGTTTCCCTAACACAAACTCAACATATAATTTTTGAAGAAAATTTTGAGGGACATCAAGATTGTTGTTGGGTGGTTTATCAAAAATCATCCACTGTCTCCAAAAATTATCTAATATGCCTCTATGGGTGCACCATTTAATTGAAAATTTTGGTTTTTGCACATTAACATGTTGTCTTGTTCCTTGATCAATGAATAACTAGGTTAATTGGGATTTCTCAATATCAACTACCTTCACCTCATCATATGATAACCCATCAACATAAAATTGGCTTTGTTCCTCTCGCCACTATGCAAATATATTATGTTGAGTTGCCAAAGTTTCAACATTTGAAATTATTGTTTCCAAAGTGTTTTTCATGTCCAATAGCTCATCGAGTGTCTCATAGATTTGACATACTTTTCTTAATTGATCTAAATTTCTATGAATAGACTCGTGTATTGTTGGTACATTTTGATTTGGAAACAACAGTTGCAGTGAAGGAGGATTTGGAGGGTTTTCATTTTGTGCAGGATTAGGGTTTTCATTTTGTGCGAGGATTGGTTTTTCATCTTTTGTAGGATTAGGATTTTCATATTGATCCATTTTAAACTTGTTAATTGATATAATTTTTCAAAATTAACAATATTTTTAATGCAATAAAAAATCTATCAAATTTACCCTATTTTTTACTAAAATTAAGAAAAAAAACAATGCAAAATGAATATAAATTGAATAAAAATAGAAAAATCCAAACATACCTTATAAATTTGATATATTTTGATCAAATTCACCTTTGGTGAATAGATATCCAAGTTGCAGATTTAAAAAACGCACGCTTAAACAAATAAAATTAGCTCTCGGGTTTTTTTTAATTGGTTTATAACACAGGAAACAGACATCCGTTTTGAAATGGATATCCATTTCTTGAATTATAGTTTTTTTATAATATGGTTGGGTCTGAGACCCGACCATATTTAATTGGTGATGGTTTTTTTGAAATATATAATATAATATATAATAAATATTATTTATAATATATTATAATATAATATAATATTTTATAGTAACATTATATTATATTATATTATATTATTTATATTATAGTATATTATATTATATTATATTATTTATATTATATTATAATATAATATAGTATTATATTATAATATAATATAGTATTATATTATTGTATAATATTATATAATATGAGCTCTCAGGTTTTTTTTCTTTATATTATAACATAGAAAATGGATATCCATTTCCTGAATTATAGTTTTTTTATAATATGGTTGGGTCTGGGACCCAATCATATTTAATTGGCGATGATCTTTTTGAAATATATAATCTAATATATTATAATATATATATTATATTATAAAACATATATTACATTATATTATAATATAATATAATATTATAATATAATATAATATAATATAATATTATATTATATTACTATATAATATAACATAATATTATAATATACATTTCGAGCATGGAAATGGCGCTCCCGCTCTCTGCTGAAGCAACTATCTTTGTTGGTTCTCCCTTGCATTCTGCAGTTGGTTTGCTGTTATCTTCTGGTGCGTCGTTGGATTTGGGTGCACCGTTGTCTTCTGGTTTGTCATTGTCTTCTAGTTCGTTGTTGTCTTGTGGTGTGTCATTGGCTTCTTCTGGGTCAGTTTTGGCCTTTGTAGGGTTTGTTGTTGTTGGTTCTCCACTAGCTTCAGGTGCGTTGTTGGCTGCTAGTGTGGCGTCAACATCTTCTGGGTTGAGTTTGGACACTACTAGGCTTGATGTTGGTAGCTCGTGGGTGCTTGCTGATGGTTTGTTACCTACTATTAGGGTACCACTTTCTTCTCCTATTGGCTCCTGACCTTTTCTTGGTGGTTTTGTTGGTTTTTATTTTCCTCCCTTAGGGTCTGGGTCGCTACACATGGAGGTCCCCCTTTCGTGTCCTACTTCTCAGTCCTTTGCTAAGGTGGTTGGGTCTAGAGGTAAAACCCCTTCTTCTTCTTTGCCCTCTTTTAAGGGTAAACCCTTACGGTGTTCTTCTTCTACACCTACTATTTTTTGTGGGCAGGAGGTGTATGACAAAGAAGAATATCTCTCTCATTCTTCTCTTATTTGTAGATTTAATGGTTTATGGCCTTCCCTCCCAAATTTGCACAAGTGGGTTTTGGAGTCTTGGAGGCCTATTGTTGAGGATAGGATTGATCTCTATCCTTCAGCTAAGGATTTTTTTGTGGTTTCCTTTCAATCTAAGGAGGATAGGGCTCAGGTGTTGGAAGGGGGTGTTTGGTTGTGGGGGAAGCACTCGCTTTCTCTCCAGCCTTGATTCCCTTCTTTCAACCCTCTTTTTGAGTCTATTAGCATTGTCCCTACCTAGGTCAAACTTCCTAACTTGCCCCTTTAATTTTGGACTCCTTGCTTTGAGTCCATTAGAAATTCTATTGGTAGGTTTATTATGGTTGATTCGTCTTCTCTAGTCTATGATCATCCTACTTTTACCCGCATTCTTGTGGATGTTGATACCTCAAAAGATTTACCCGGGGAAGTCATTTGAATGGTGGGGCTAGACCATAGTCTCAGATTCTTGATTATGAAAGACTTCATTTCCACTATAGGAGATGCTTTTCTACAGGTCATTTGGCTATTGATTGTCATAAATCTCATTGGAGTTATGCTACTTGGTGTTGTGGGAGAATATTTGGATGATGATTTTGGGGATGATTTTGGGGATGAAATATTGGCCCCTAAAGTTATGGCTTCTTTTGTTGATGGTTCACAATTGCCTTTTGTTGTTGTTGGGGCTTTTGGTTATGTTGTTGTTGCTTGTGTTGTTGGTCCATCTGCAACTATTGGTGTGTCTGCAACTGCTACTAATACAGCTAGTTTTCCTACTTTTGTTGCTGCAAATAGTGAGGTAGCTACCGTTGTTGCTAATGATTCTACTAATGGTGTTGTAACTATAATTTTATCTGCATATCTTGTTGCTGCTATTGGTTGTGGGGATGACATTTAGGGTACTTTGGTGGCTTGTCCGTGGGTATGTGCAGGATCATGATGGGCCAAAAAGTGGTGATATGATGGGTATGTGTAGGGGTATGTGGCTGACAACTTTTGTTTTACCCAAAATTGATGAAATGAAAAGGGTTTTTAAAATAGATTCTCAGCTTTCCACCAATATAAATTATGCTTTACTTTGAATTTAATAAATTATTATTATTCATTTTCTATTTAAATTATATTCAATACGATTAGGTAGATTGAGTTGAAAAACATCTACACAAAACAAGCGATATCATTTTTGAATCGAAATGTCGTCCATTCTAACATGCTTCACATGCTATAGGATTTTTAAAATGGAATTTCATGAGGATTTTGACAAAGTTACCAAGATGGTCAGGACATATGAGTTTTATATTTTAAAAAGTTATGTAAAAATTCATAATTAATTGTTACTTGGAAAAAAAAAATTACAAAAAATATGCATCACATGGGACATGAGTCTTCTACTTATATCTAAAATATTATAAAAATATTATCATTTGTTGTGGTTAGGGTGAATTAGACGGACCACCTACTTCTTATTTCCCTAAATTTAAATTACCTCATGTTGAAATTTCAATTTTCACTAAATACATTTTTTTAAATAAACCTAGTAGTTTAGAAACTACATTCAATTTTCTACAAATTCTATTCTTACATATTTTTGAAATAATATAGATAACTTATTCAAATTTTTATGCCAAGTTGCCTAACTCTAATTTTTCTAATTTTTTTGCCACTTAAAGGGTTATTTTTTCCATGGTGATCTTGCACATACCCCCCATTCTCCCCTTGCTCTAATCCTTCGGAGGATGATCTTTCTTGGATGGTAGTGCAAAGAAGGAACAGAGGTCTTCCTAAGCATAATCAGTCCTCTCAATCTCTTGTTAAGTTTGTTCATGGTGGTCGGAAGACTGCACGTGTGGTTTAGCTCTGTTAGGGCTTGTTGAACTGGCTATTGGTATTCTTTGTTGATATTTTCAGCAGCTATTTGTATCTTTTGGTGTTTTGGGGTTTTTGGGATGCTACTGGCGGTCTACTGTAGTATCTTTTGAGCATCATTTTGTGCCTCTAGTTGTAAAGGGTTTCAGGTCCCTTCAAAACCTATTTTTCCCATATAATCAAAACATAATATTACAATATAATATAGTATTATATTATTATAAAATAATATAATATTATATAAAATGAGCTCTCTTTTTTTTTTTAAATTATAACACAGAAAATGGATATCCATTTTCTGAATTATAGTTTTTTTATAATATGGTCGGGTCTTGGACCCGACCATATTTAATTGGTGATGGTTTTTTTTAATATATAATATATATTATTTTATAATATAATATATATTATATTACGTATAATATATATTATATATAATATAATATAATATAATATATTATTTAATTAAAATATAAATAATATATATTATTTATAATATATATATTATATAATTATAAAATATTATTATATTATTATATAATATTTAATATTATATAAAATATTATAATAAAATATAATATTATAATATATTAAATATATTATGATATAATATTAAATTAACAAACATTAGTATATAATGTTTTTTAATTTAATACGTATATCATAAATATATTAAAAAATATTATAATATATAAAATTAAATAATGCGTCGGGGTCGGATCCGACAAAATTATAAACTCTGATTTAAATTAAATAGATTTATGTTTGGATATTGTACTTGGGCCTGCAAAAAGTCAAAGGTGTGAATTTCACATTTTTGGGCATGTTAAAAACGTCTTTTTTTTCACATCGCCACTTTTTGGACCCCCATGATCTTGTACACACACACACACACATATATATATAAGTAAGAATAAAATGCATTATATTATTCATTATGTTGTAGTCAAGGTGTATGCATAATAATAATTTCTATTAGGCAGAATGTGTCTTTTTGTCATTAATGTTATGGTGTATATACTTCCAACCACTAGCAACATGTTTGAATCTAGATTCATTTTTCTTATGTGAGATCTTCATCTTTCATCTATAAGTCTTGGTGAATGAATAGTTAATCTTGAAATTAATTTTTATCTTTATTTTGTTGAATCCCTTGGAACTTGTAATGTGGGGTTCTAAATTTTGTATTTATTTTGCTAGAATATCTTAAATGTAATTATATATTAGATAAGTGACATACTTTTATGTTAGATTTGGTTCATGATTCTAACCCTATTCATTCTTGTTTGATTTATGAACATCAAAATGAAATTAATAAAAGAATTAGAACTTTTATTTCAGGACTGTATGTTGCTAATATGTCAAGGTAGAGCTCAAGAAAGTTTTGTTTTTGTTGTTATTACTAATTTTCAAAGTTTTCTCATTGTGGTGATCATTATAATTGTTTGATTTTGTTTCTAATAAAAAGTAAAAAAATACATAGTGCCAACTTTTTTTATTTAATATTCAAAGGACAAGTTGAATTCTATTAAATGGGGTCATTTCTTAACCCTCATTGTTTAAACTCCTAGTGATCTCTTTGACCGTGTTTTTGAATATCTCATAAATAGATTACATAGCCAATTTTTTTCAAAACATCAAACTCCACCTTGACAGAGTGTATAGTCTGTAGAACCATCTTGAAATTTTAATTAATAATTAAAATCTTATATTTGAAATCTATTAATATAATTTATGTATCAAATGGCGAGTCTTCCAGCTTCTTTTTTCTTGCAAGTACTTTGAAGAGAAATAATTGACAATTGTGTGTATTTAGACTAGAAGTTGTACATTATACTTTTTTTATTTGGGTTAGAATGATAAGTTGTACACTTGTGTGTATCTTAAATTATCAAATATGTGATTAATATATATCAATATTATTTTATACATATATTTGGACAAAAAGGTGCAAGATTACATAAGGTCAAACTATTAAATGTGAGGACAAGTACATAATATTCTAGTATGTAATCTTTATTAACAATAAATAATATTGACTTTGCTCTAATGTGGAGCTATATTTTAACTACTATTATTTTTATTTTTGTATGACATGATGAATAGTTGTACATATTGGTACTTTTAAAAATATTTATTGATAGTTTTATATTCAAAGAATAATGAGAATATGTTTAATTGATCGATCAAAGTATGACAAATACACTCACAACTATTGGTACATGCTCATCTACTAGATCCTCTCCCCTAAGAATTTTTAAGCATTCCATCTTGTAGAAGCCAAATTGTATCCTCATTTAAATTTGGGTGGAGTCTAGACAAAAAAATGAGCAAGTTATGATTTTGTGGGTTTTCAACCTGCCACCAGACCCTTGTGGAAAAGTGCATTTAATTTGAATCTTTGTGAGACTCTACGTTTATGTTGGTTGTGAGATTTCAAGCTACTACAAAATATTTGTTGAACTTTTTAAGTGAACCAAAAATTCATCTCAGTCTAATACTTTGTTGATTCTGATGAATTTTCATGCAGTACAGAAAAGGTGATTTCATCCTGATATTACGAGAATTCTCAAGTGAACCAGATATGAATAATAGGTACATATGTTGATGGTTTTCCTGTAGTTGCAGATGAAGCTTGATTTCTTGCATGGATTCGTCTGAAGCTAAGAATCAACTGATTATAATCTTGTGAGCCAATGGTGTGATCTTCTTGCAAATGTCCACAAGCCTAAGGATTTGTGGAGGTTCCCAGTAAACTCATTCTTGCAAGTGAACTGAAGGTAAAAGTGAAGTTAAGATGTTAGTTTCCCTCTTACATGGGCCCAATATGAATTTTTTGCATTCAAGCTAATAAAGCTAAAATTTCTAAGTATAAGTTTTATGGGGAAATGGATGCCATATTTTTTTAGTTAGTTGTCAATGGTGCAGATTTCTTGATTGAGGTCAATGGGGACTATTTTTCTGCATTTGTAGGAGTTTCACTTATATTTGGTATTGCGAGAATTTCTAATTGATACGAATATCTTCCAGAGGTGTAGATGTCGCTCGAAGTTATGGAGGGTTCTGATGGTGTTCGATCTTCTACATTTCACCTACACTTCATTTTTTGTTGCCTCCTCCATGTCATCATATCTTTTTGTTGATGTCACCATTGGAACTTGCCTATGCAACCAGATTTTGAAGGAAAATTTGTAGGTCTTGATGCCAACCAAAATTCCACAAGCCTAAGGGTTTGCATAGGTTTCATATATATCTAGATTGCAAGAATTTTTTATGCATAGGAGCATGTCCAAGTGTTATCCTTTATCCCGCCACATCTGAATGAAATCCATTTTCCTATAATGGTATGTGAATGAAGATTTGATAGTGGGGAAGAGCATAAGGATTTTTCTGGGATTTGAAGGAAGGGTGGATGCATGTCAAATATCTACAACAGTGTCATTTTGCAAGATACCAATACCCAAAATTCACCATCAATTCTCAATGATTTTTGCAACTACCCAATCCAACCCATAAAGGCCCAAAAATTGATTTTCATGCTTCTCCATGGATCCAAAAGGAGAGCAAGGTGGCACACCATGCTACAATTATGAATTGTAGGCATTCTTTCTATTAGAAGGCTATCTCCAGCCACATTTGTAGCAGATTTCATGGGGGTTTTTGTACTTCACCACAAAATTCATAAACATTGAGGTATGGCATGGTTGTCAAAAATGTTAGTTGATGCCACATCATATTTTTGTGTAGATCTATCAAAAATTCTCTAGAGGTCCATGGTTAGGGTTTCTCTTAGCCATGCCCTTTGTCTCTTTAGTGCCAAACAAAGGAATAAAGTAGTGAAGCCTCGTTGTAACTTGGATTTTTCTTCTTTGATTCTAGGCTCAATACTTTATAGATAATTAGGATCAATTATCTAAAAAGAATTAGGATAATTATTTGCGTCTATGCTATTGTAATAGTCTTAAAGCCTCTGATTTAGTAAAAAAATCCATCTTTTATTGCTCTTCACTTCTAATTTGTTGAGTGATATATTCTTTCCTTGATTTTTGAATGCATAATTCCTTTGTTTTTATATGTGATATACTATGTTAAATTCATTAGCAACTAATTGGGTATTCTTTCCTTTCCTTTTAGCCTCTGTACAAAACTAACCTTCATGCAACTTCTAGAAACTAATAGAATAGAAGACTTTGTAAGCCCTTTCAGTAATTTCATTAGTTCCATGTGTTGTAATAAACAAAAAGATCACATTTTGATCTTGGAGCATCACCACTCTTTCTCTTATCTCTCTCTCTCTCTCTCTCTCTCTCTCTCTCTCTCTCTCTTATCTCTCTCTCTCTCTCTCTCTCTCTCTCTCTCTCTCTCTCTCTCTCTCTCTCTCTCTCTCCCCTTATGTAATTTCAAGTGACAATATTAACAAAATTAGGGCACAATGAGAAATTGGATCATTATAAACTTAGAGTTTTCAAGGGGTATGATTTATTGTTGGTCTTTTCAAAAGAGTCCTAACTCTTTTATAATTTCCCCATTCATGGTGTTTAAACCTTGGTTTTCACTTTTCACCTATATGCTTCCCGTTAAATTCTCTTTTCCTTCAAGATTCTATCTGATTTAAAACTGTGAGGTATTTCACTGATATTTCATTGTGAAGGTTTGAGTCATGTTGGCACATATCTATGGAGCCTCTCTAATGTCTAAGGAAACTAGTGATACAGAGTATACATATGACTCAAAGGACTTGAGGATCCCTAACTAAATAGTCCATTATTCATATGAGGGTTGCATTAAATTATCAACTAGGGAGTCATCAAACTTTAGATAATGCTAGAAAAATATATGATTCACATATTCTAGAAACATCTTACATCAATGGAGTATAGGAAAATATAGATGCAAATATAGTAAAAAATAGAAAATAGAATAAACTGGTAATTCACAAAATAAGGGAAAAAGAACGTAAAAAATTAACTTTTGTTGTGGTACTTAATGCTTAAGATTGTAACTGTTAACTATTAAAACTGCAATGTCCTAACCTAGCTAATTCCTCTAGAGTATGAAACCAAACATTAGGCTACATAATTCAATTCATAAATTACAACGCATGCATGCATAAACATATAACTAAAAACTACCAACTGAATTCAATAATGCATTATCTAATCTAACAACATAAACTAAAGTGGGTGAGTAGTATCTCAAGTGGCCCTTGCTTGAGTTGTTGCTTCCACACAAAAAATTTAAACACTCACTGAGCAAATCATGATATCAAACCATTTTTCTTTATTGCATTCTAATACTGAACTATTGCATGAAATCTAACAAGAATTTGTTGAATATATTTGTAATGTAATACACATTATATTGATGCAACTACTAAGAAATAATGATAAAAATAGATAACCAATTAATTAGCTAACTAGGTAAGTGCACCAAGTTGTGACATAAAAATGGCTCTTAAGATGCCGCTTTTTTTTTTAAATCAGCAAAGTATGATGTTCATGAGAAAATGAAGATAGTTACACTCAAAATTTGAAGATGCAAAAAGAACAAGAGTTGTAGTAGTCCAAATCTACTTTCTAAGGTACTATTTAAAAAAATAATAATGAAGATTAAACGTTTGGAAAATAGGGTGACCAAAAGTGGTTATGTTTTTATCAAAAAAATAGCATAGCATTTGTGGGGGCCTCCCTAAAAACTTAACTTTCTTTTAGAATTTCAAAAATTAGAATGGTAAGAAATTAACTCACACCATGTAGTTTATCCCAGTTCTTTCAGCTAATTTTTTAATGAATATATAATATTTTACAAATTTTTGAAGTGGACACATCCTAAAAAGCTGAAATTTGAGTGTGCTCCCCATAATTTTTTTGAAAACTAATCGAAAATAATCTTTTTCATTACGTGTAGAATGGAGTCTAGTTTATAAACATGTAATTTGTTTCAAAATTCGATGAATGAGTAAAATCTATACCAAAACTAGGACATGATAGTTTTTGACAAAAAATATAGGCACTAACAAGAGAAGTTGGAGATGAAAACCTTAACATAATAAAAAAATTAAACAAAATGTATGGCTATATAAATAAGAGAGATTCTAGCATCATCTTATTTTTTATATAAACTTGCATTGAAAGATGTGCAAACTTGACGATTAGCATAGCCAAAAAAGTTTGAAATTTTGTTAAGCTTTCACAAAATCAAGTCCTTGGCATGAAATGGTCATCCAACCCTTTGGGTTGGATGCCAAAGGAAAAATCCAACCCTTTGGGTTGGTATTTCCCAAAGAAATCAATTTGGCAAGTGCCAAATTTGGCGCTTGCCAAATGTAATGCAACATTTGGCTAGTGCCAAATTTGGCACTTGCAAAATATAATGCAACATTTGGCAAGCATCAAATTTGGCACTCACCAAATTGATTGCATTGATAAAAAAAACTAACTTTTCTTTCTCTTTCTCTCTCCCCCCAGTTTGATAAGGCTTATAGTTTATAGTTTATGATCAATGATGGATAGTCGAGGTTTTACCTTTCATTCCCTCTATGCCTCCTTCCCTCTTAACCAATACTTACCCTATTCCCTCTCAAGCCTCTCTAGGTCTCTCCCACCCTCTCTACCTTGCCTTGCCTCCTTAACCCCATCTCCATCCTTTCCTCCCTACATCTCTCTTCTTCTATCTCCCTTTGTTACTACTTCTCAGCCATCGTTCTCCTTTCTCTCAATTGCTACCTCTCCCTCCAGACCTCTCTCTCCCCATCTCCAAGTCTCTCCCTCCTTATCTCATTACCAAGATCTCTTCCCCTCTATCTCTCATGTCATTCTTATCTCCCTTGTCTTCTC
>VDFB02182264.1:52916-86183 GCA_007258455.2 Sequoia sempervirens
TCTATGGGGGAAGTGCCTATACTCATCAAACACCTTCCTAAACTTCTTGAACGACGAAATTTCATCTTTGGACCACAAATTGGACATACAAATTTTCCCTTTGTTTGAAGACCTGCAAGATCATATATAATTGGATTAAATATGTTAACTTTTTTAATTATATATAATGAATAGATTATTTTAAAAACATGCGTGACCTCTACTTCATCCAAATTAAATATTGTTGAAGTGCAGTCCAAATGTTATAACATACCACAAAATGTGTTAGCCCTGGGGCATCATGAATTGTCCATACAAGCATTACATGGAATTGAAATTGTCTTTGTCCTATTGGTCTAGAGGCGTCATACATAGTGACGCCATTCCTTAACTTTAGTATTAACTTCGTGGAAATAGAGGCTCGATATATACATTCATATCTTTCACCTGGTACTTACCTAGTTGAATGAACATAAACATTACATAATTATTATAACCATTTTACTGCAATATATATAAATTAATGTACATGACTATTGAATGAAAAAAATATAAGTCATTATGCAATAAATAAGACAAATGAGATGCTACTACGTTAAAGAAAATTGATATAAACAGATACCTGGAACAATCATTGACAACATTATGTGCTCCCTCTTTATTAACATGCATGGAAGAATGTTATTGTTGATAACAAAAAAAGGCCACACTAAGTAAATAGATCTCAGCTCTCCAAATGGATTGACACCGTCTGTTGCCAATGAAAGCTTGAGATTATGAGGTTCTTCTTTAAAGTGTGGAAATTTTTCCTCCATGTCCCTAAATGCAAAACCATCCGCAGACATTCAAAAAATGTCATCTCCACTTCTATTTCGTGCATGGTAATCCATAAATTGCGCTAATCATTCACACCTAAATAATCATTGCATACATGGAATAATGGGAATATAACGAAGAACCTTGCGAGAAACCTTTTTTGTTAGTTGATCTATTTGATATATACTGATATGACATTCCTGTTGTTTATGATATATAATATGATCATTGGGACATGCATCTATTGCTTGATACTCCATTCTAATATCTTTCATAATGGCACATATATCTCAGTATGAGCGAGGTAAAATATTTGATGGTGGTAACAAAAATTCACCAATCAATCTACAACAAAAAATAATTTGTTCATATAAAGAATATTAATGGTATATATTTCAACATTTATTTACTACCGATGAACTAACAACAATTAAAATAGATGAAAAAAGATGACATATATGACATAACTTAATATCCGTGAGACTGCTATGTTTGATAAACCATTCATAACCTTCAAGTTCAACAACAACAATACAACATAGAGAAGAGTTGTTTGGAAGCCTTCATAAAGGGGCTTGTATGCCTTCTGAAGTATAGGTAAATCATGAACATCATCAAAGTCATCTTGATCATCATGATCAGCTCTGCCACTAAATGTGTCATGGATCAATGTATTCATACCATCATCTTCAATTGTGTTTTCTGGCGCATGATCATCTTTTTCCATAGGATCATTAACTTCATCTTTGATATTCACAGCTCCATGTTTGTCCGCTTGCAAAACCACATTCTCCAGGCTGTGATAATCCATATCATCTTCCCTAGGGCGCCCCACCTTTATAATAATGATAGACACAAATAAACCATGATCATGATCAATTGATTATATATATAATGTTAAAACGATATGAACATTTACAAATTCAATCAATATAAACATGCATATAATGAACAACTTACCAATGGATGATAATCATGCCCCCCTTCAACGTGACCATGCTACCTACAATATTTCTCAGCTATTGTGATTAAAATTCATCTCGTCTTTAAGCCCTTGCAATTATTGCAAGGACAATAACATTTCCCATCACCCTTTTTTTTCAATCTAGCCCACAATCTATCAAGTGTCTCTTCATTTTGTTCGGGACTAATATTATCTAACATGATTTTTCTTTACCAAGCTTGACTATTTAGATCTTCAAAAAATATCAAACTCACACTCCAATAATTTTTATTCATAGACATGTAACATAATATAATAATTCTGATATTTTACAGCAAAAAATTTGGCATACGAAAGCCACCCTACAAAGAAGATAGTATGAAGTTAATGACCCCAAAAAACACTTTAAAATGCTAATTCCAAAACTTATTAAATTATGATTTTACTATGATTTCCAACCGTTAAGACTCCTAAAATCATAATATTGAACTTGATTGCAAACTTCCTACAACGATGGAGGTAGCGAGCTAGTAAGAGCAAGTGACCCATTCCTAAGGAGCAACAAGTCAGAATCATTATTGCTAATGTCAATACGGATTTATCCTTTTAGTTAAAGATGCAATATGTCACTTCTTATGACGAGCTTATCCCTAGGGCCCTCAACATTGAGAGAGCCCTAATAAAAACAATAGAAGCATTGGTAAGAGCATGATTGGGGTACAAACCCTAGGCCTCCGTAGAAACATAAACAATAACTATAGCCAGTTAGTGAGGTTGTATTACTAGAAAGGTGAGACATTGTAGGTAATAAAATGTTTGCAATCTAAAGATTGTAGCCAATAACAAAGCACACTATGTAGCTTAGTGACATTTGTAAATACGATCTAGTAAGAAGAATGGCAGTCCACTTGAGATGTGATAGTCAAAAGAGAGGTTGGCAGTGAAGATAATAAAGATCAAACCTTGCATGTAGTAAAGTGGGGCCACTAATGGTGAGTTTCCTTCTGTACTGACCTTAAGGGTTTTTCAAATGCTTTTGTTAGTGTTAGACAAGGAAAATGCAATTAGGGAATGCCTGTCCAAATGAAGTAATAGTGGTAATCATGGGTTCAATGTTTCTTCTTAGCCATTAATGTATAATGGAGGTAGTGGATTGCATGTTTGAGTAGTGTTTTGAGGCTCATCAAAGATGGGAGAATAGTGAATAATACCTTGTGGACTGTGAAGTAGTGTCAATAAGGTTGAAGGATCTTAAGAACTACAATACGATGAAACAATGAGTCCCCTGTAGTAAGTAGGCACTTTATAGGGCATAGTTTGATTTTATAGAATGATGCTTATGAAAGGAATCTTCAAGTGATAGTGAGTGAGCTATTTGAGATTGCAACTGAGGGTGCAATACCCAGTCTTAAAGGAAGTTAGCAAAGCAGTAAATGTGCAAGAAAATCAAATTGTACACAACAAACAATTCACAATGTTATCTTGCATAATGCCTTGAGTTTGAAGACAAAAATCTCATTGTATCTTCATGATGAAAGTGGTGACATAATGGTTAATCCTTTGGAAACCATGATTTTAAAACGTAATGCTATTGTTCTTATGGAGGAAATATTTTAAGCAAGGTAGTGAGTGGTGGTTTGGAACAATGGAAGGTATGAAGGACTTGCTTTATATGCATACTATGCAGTCTAGCTTAAGACAACATTCTTAAAAGAGATTGAAGGTGGATTATGGAACTCAAGGGTTACCATGAAAGAGTTAAAGAAATAGTAGAATCTATTTAAAAGCCATGGTCATGAAGATATTAAAGATGTCACATGCAAAACCCTAATTGTTTGGGTAATGAATGTTTCAAAGAGGGATAGTGTCTTTGGGGGAGTAGATTTAGAGATCTCCACATTATCTAATTACATAGAAATACCATCATTTATTTATTTTTTAATTAAAGAAATCATTCTAAACCTTATATAGGACCATTGATACTTCCCAAATCCTCTGAGAAGAATTTGAGACTGGAAAAGACATTGAAGCCAGCGGGATGAATCACGGGTTGTGCTTGAATGCACTACATAGTGATATAACACAACTACATTATATGAGTGCCTCTATTTCTATCGCAACATAGCCACATTAAACTTAGGTCACACATGAATGCATCATGTATTTGTTATAGCACAACTATGCCACATGATCAATAGATTTATGGATCACATAATTATAGTCACAAGAATTTGTTCCTTGGTTGCCTTGATCTTATGGTGATTCCACACAACAAAATATGGACATGAAATTCTCAAACCCTAAACCTTTAAAAATGAAATCGATGAGATGTTGCTTTAAAATATGATTTTCAAACCTGGAACTACAAATCTGACTTCACAACTGAATTCTACAAAAAGACAATGACTACCCTCAACCTGGCGATATCTTCTTGAATTTTTTTTATTTTTCCCAAGAAAATCATCTTTAGTTCTCCACAAATTGTCTCAAGTAGAGCAAAACACTGTCACAATAAATCAGGCACGAACTCACTTTTCTTTATGTTGGCCACAATTTGATTTTTTTCTATTTTTCATGTTTGTTGAAAATTCGAGGAAAATGATAGCTGACATTTTGAAGAACCACAGGTTCGTCAAAAATTTGACGAACATCGGCGATAAACTTTCAAAAAATTGAAAATTACATATCAAATTTTACAAGCACCCGACGATACATCAAATTATACATATTTTGTTGGACAGTTTCGTCAGATTTTGTAGTCAAATGAGTTAGTGCTTTGATAGTTTGAGCATGTTTTATAACTCAATATTTTGAGCATGTATACCAATCAAGGCCTTGGACATCAATGATATTGAGTATTTTACCTTCTCACACTATGCTTTATTGTGTGCCTTATTGATTGATTGAATTACTTGTGAAATCGTATTCCTTTCCTTGTGATTTCATCTCAAATGCAACACCTTTTGCAAAGATATATGTTATTGCAAATTATAATTAGTGTTATAGGTGCAATCATTTTTTAGTTGTGGTATTTATATTTCCCTCTAAGAGTTTTAGCATCCAAACCTCTTTATAAATTACTGATGTAAAGACATATGAAAATTGAGTTGTGTAATCTAGTTTCAGTCATTGTTAGAATTGTGCATATAAGCTGTATATGCAAACTCTAGGAAGTTTTGGTTTATCACAATAGGAATAGTTTTCAGTTTATGCATATCCTTCTTCCTTTTTCCTCATCAATTAGTAGTTTAGGTGATATCAATAGGAAGCTGGCCTCTCCAGAGGTTGACCTCTATTTTTCAAAGCCCACACTTTGAGAGGTCTTCCCATGTTACACTGGAATGTTGAATTTCATATTCAATAGGGTGCAATTTCAGTAGATAATAGTAGCATTGAAAATCTATTTGCAAGCATTATTTCACATCTTACTCAAGATCAAAGATCTACACTCTTCATGACCACTTCATGTTAGTTTTCATATTTACATTCCAAAACAACTTCCAAGGTATCAACATTTCATATTTTATATTTCATGCTTCAATTTCATTATTTCATCATTCAGTTTAATTACCTAAAAGGGGTTTTACTTAGGAAAACTCCTATTCACTAACAATCAACAATTTTTTCTCCTCTTGAATGTGTGTTTGTAGATTTATAGGTTGAAGATCAAGTAGAGAATTGGAATTCACATTGCAAGAACACGGAAACAAGGCTAAACAATTTGTTTTAGGTTTTTGGGAGTTGATCACTGAGGATCTGAGAGTGTAGACATCAAGGAACAAAATCCAAATCTTAGTTTCAAAAACCCTAATAGGGACCCATTTTCCACTAAAGGCGAATGAGTCCTTTGTGACCTAAAAACAACCTTCTTGCAGCAAGGTACACATTATTCTAGCCTCTCAAAACTTCCCTCATTGTTGCTATAATATTTAGGATTGATTTTTTATTATTATTTGCATCATATCATGCACATAATTGCATGTTTTATAGGAAGAAGTAAAGGTTCATCATTTTGATCAAATCAATTAGTAAAACCTACTTTTCTATTAAACACTTTGATATTTTATTTATGATATAAAATAATAAGATGTTTATCTTAGAGCACATATTTTAAAGATTCAATTTATTCCTATTATTTTTCTCATTTGAAGGATCTACCTATTCATACTATGGCATTACTAATGGGATCTCAAATTTTACTTTCATAGTGCTCTTAGGTGCACAAGATGTCTTAGCCTCATATTCAATCTACTTTTTTAGGAAGATTCCTTTGTGTCTAGACTAATCTCAACAATATTTCACTTACATATAGTTAATTTTTTGACAAGGTATAAATTTTAAATGCTTTCTTCTCCTAGGCATGAGAGAAGATAATTTATTTTAGATTTTTTATGCTTTGTGTGCATCTTTATCTTATGAAGAAATTGTGTGTTTCTTCCTCCATGACCTATAGTGCTACTAGGGTGGTAGTTGAAGAGGGTTGATCTTCAACAACAAATACATTAAGGTTTTTAAGGTGACATTAAGATGAATTTTATAAAATTATTTTAATTTTATTCTTCTTTTATATGGCTTGAGATGGATCCTCTATAACTATTTTCCTTAGGGGAAGGAGTGAGAGACCTAGATATGGCTAAGGAGGGATGGAGAGGTAGATAAGGAGTGATTGCGAGACCTAGAGAGGGGAGAGGTAGAGAGGTGAGGGGAAGAGGTGAGAGATAGAAGAGATGGTAAGAGAACAAATCGTCAAAAGAATCCAGGATCGAAGAAAATCAAAAGTCGAAAATATCGAAATCGCGCATCCGGAAAGGTCCGGAAAACCATCGGCGGTCGGCATCGCCATCTCAAATCCGCGTTTCAGAAATCCGTCTCAATCGCGTCAGAGTAAAATCGAAATCGTCAGAAATCCAGATCAAATCCAGAAATCAGGAAGATCCAGAGAACAATCATAAAATCGATCAAAATCCCGTCAGCGTCAAAATCGTCGAGAGATGGATCGAAAAATCACTTCAAAATCACGGCTCCCTCAAGAATCAAAAGTCAAAAATCGCTCCGCTTCAATCTCCAGCTCAAACTCAACAAAGTCATCAAAATCAATCCAAAATCGGCATCATCCGTTTTCTCAGGATGGATCAAAATCTCCGTCGAAAAATCCCGAAAGTCAGGAAAAAGGTAAAGTCAGCGGATCAAAATCGTCCGGTCGAAATGCTCAGGATCGGCGGGAAAACCAGAAATTAAATCGAAATCAAAATCGCCAGAATAAATGCTCGATCGAAAAATCGAGAGTAAAAATAAATCCGGGGTCAGATCGTTCGGATCGAAAGGAAGTCGAAGCGTCGAAGGCGTGAACAGGGAAAAGGATGGCTGCGTCAGATCAGGAAGTCAGGATAAAGAGATAAAGATAAAGATCCGAGATCGGTCGAAATCATTTCTCAGTCGAAAAAGCTCAGGGTCGAAATCAAAGAACCGAAAAATCAAATCGATCCGAGATCCGGCGAAATGCGTCGTCAGGAAGTCACCTCGAAGTCGGGCTCAAAGATCGGATCGATCAGGAAAAGTCGTCGGGGATCGAAGGATCGAAAAATCATCAAAATCAAAATCAGAAGATCAAAGTCGAACAAAAAGATCGAAAAATCACTCCAGGCGGAAAGAGATCAAATCAAAAAGAGATCAACAAATCAAAATCGAAGAGAGATCGAAGTCGCAATGCTCAATCAACCGAAAAATCAGGTCAAAGGCTTTTCAAAGGTCAAATAAAATCCGGAAAAAATCGAAAAGTGCTCAAAATCTCGAAATCACGTCGTCGCGTCGAAATTACGTCATGGTTTCAGGAGAAATTAAAGGCTCGGCAAGACCGGTCGAAAAGGAAGTAGATAAAATCTTTCGTCAGATCGAGAAAAATCAAAAGAATCTGGAAATCCGTAAAAATCGAAACTTTTCATCATCGAAATCAAGATCGAAAAATCGTCCTCGACTCGAAATCGCAGATCAAAATCACGTCAAAAATCAGATCAAAATCAGATCCAGCGAGCGTCGGCTCAAAATCCGGAACAAATCGCTCGAGATCGAGGTCAGGAAGAGGTCGATATCGGTTTCGGATCGCGTCAGATAGGTCGGAAGAAAAGTCGAAATCAGGAAAGGATCAAATCAAAAATCCGTCATCAGCATCCCAGCAGGATCCGGAAAATCGCTCCGGCAGGATCAAAAATCAAATCAAATCGCGCATCAGGAAAGTCCGGAATCGAAAAACCAGGCATCGCCAGATCAGGATCGGAAAAATCAAAGTCATCAAAAGCATCATCAGGCAAAATCAAAATCCGTCAAAATCACAAAAGTCAGAAAGTCGATCCGAGATCCGTCAGATCGTCGGTCAGGAAATCAGTCAGGAATCAAAATCAAAATCAATCCGTCAAATCCAGGATCAGTCAGAAATCAATCAGAACAAAATCTCGATCGAAAGGATCCGTCGTCGTCAAAAAATCACTTTATCCAGAAACATCAATCAGGATCGAATCAGTCAATCAAGCAGGATCGAACAATCCGCCAAATCAATCAATCAAAATCGGATCAAAACGTCAGTGCGTCATCAGATCCGCGTCAGACGATCAAAGTCAGGCAAAGATAAATCAGGCGTCAAAATCCAGGATCGAAATCATTCCGTCAAACTCTTCTCAAAGATCCGGGCGTTCGATCCGGCAGAATCCGGTAAATCTTTTGGCGTAAAGTAACAAAGGGAGATAGAAGATGTAGGGAGGAAAAGGATGGAGATGGGTTAAGGAGAGCAAGGCAAAAGGTAGAAGTGGGAGAACCGAAGAGGCTTGAGAGGAATAAATTAAAGTATTGGTTAAGAGGGAAAGGAGGCATAGAGGGAATGAAAGGTAAAACCGACTATCCATCATTGATCCCATAAACTAAACTATAAGCCTTATCAAGCTGAGAGAAAAAGTTAGTTTTATCAATGCAATCAATTTAATTGGTCAAATTGATGCCATAAATATTACATTATATTTCGAGTCGCAAATTGCCTGTAAATGCAATGTTAATAAGTGTAGTAACAAAGGGAGATAGAAGAAGAGAGATGTAGGGAGGAAAGGATGGAGATGGGGTTAAGGAGGCAAGGCAAGGTAGAGAGGGTGGGAGAGACCTAGAGAGGCTTGAGAGGGAATAGGGTAAGTATTGGTTAAGAGGGAAGGAGGCATAGAGGGAATGAAAGGTAAAACCTCGACTATCCATCATTGATCATAAACTATAAACTATAAGCCTTATCAAACTGGGGGGAGAGAGAAAGAGAAAGAAAAGTTAGTTTTTTTTATCAATGCAATCAATTTGGTGAGTGCCAAATTTGATGCTTGCCAAATGTTGCATTATATTTTGCAAGTGCCAAATTTGGCACTAGCCAAATGTTGCATTACATTTGGCAAGCGCCAAATTTGGCACTTGCCAAATTGATTTCTTTGGGAAATACCAACCCAAAGGGTTGGATTTTTCCTTTGGCATCCAACCCAAAGGGTTGGATGACCATTTCATGCCAAGGACTTGATTTTGTGAAAGCTTAACAAAATTTCAAACTTTTTTGGCTATGCTAATCGTCAAGTTTGCACATCTTTCAATGCAAGTTTATATAAAAAATAAGATGATGCTAGAATCTCTCTTATTTATATAGCCATACATTTTGTTTAATTTTTTTATTATGTTAAGGTTTTCATCTCCAACTTCTCTTGTTAGTGCCTATATTTTTTGTCAAAAACTATCATGTCCTAGTTTTGGTATAGATTTTACTCATTCATCGAATTTTGAAACAAATTACATGTTTATAAACTAGACTCCATTCTACACGTAATGAAAAAGATTATTTTCGATTAGTTTTCAAAAAAATTATGGGGAGCACACTCAAATTTCAGCTTTTTAGGATGTGTCCACTTCAAAAATTTGTAAAATATTATATATTCATTAAAAAATTAGCTGAAAGAACTGGGATAAACTACATGGTGTGAGTTAATTTCTTACCATTCTAATTTTTGAAATTCTAAAAGAAAGTTAAGTTTTTAGGGAGGCCCCCACAAATGCTATGCTATTTTTTTGATAAAAACATAACCACTTTTGGTCACCCTATTTTCCAAACGTTTAATCTTCATTATTATTTTTTTAAATAGTACCTTAGAAAGTAGATTTGGACTACTACAACTCTTGTTCTTTTTGCATCTTCAAATTTTGAGTGTAACTATCTTCATTTTCTCATGAACATCATACTTTGCTGATTTAAAAAAAAAAGCGGCATCTTAAGAGCCATTTTTATGTCACAACTTGGTGCACTTACCTAGTTAGCTAATTAATTGGTTATCTATTTTTATCATTATTTCTTAGTAGTTGCATCAATATAATGTGTATTACATTACAAATATATTCAACAAATTCTTGTTAGATTTCATGCAATAGTTCAGTATTAGAATGCAATAAAGAAAAATGGTTTGATATCATGATTTGCTCAGTGAGTGTTTAAATTTTTTGTGTGGAAGCAACAACTCAAGCAAGGGCCACTTGAGATACTACTCACCCACTTTAGTTTATGTTGTTAGATTAGATAATGCATTATTGAATTCAGTTGGTAGTTTTTAGTTATATGTTTATGCATGCATGCGTTGTAATTTATGAATTGAATTATGTAGCCTAATGTTTGGTTTCATACTCTAGAGGAATTAGCTAGGTTAGGACATTGCAGTTTTAATAGTTAACAGTTACAATCTTAAGCATTAAGTACCACAACAAAAGTTAATTTTTTACGTTCTTTTTCCCTTATTTTGTGAATTACCAGTTTATTCTATTTTCTATTTTTTACTATATTTGCATCTATATTTTCCTATACTCCATTGATGTAAGATGTTTCTAGAATATGTGAATCATATATTTTTCTAGCATTATCTAAAGTTTGATGACTCCCTAGTTGATAATTTAATGCAACCCTCATATGAATAATGGACTATTTAGTTAGGGATCCTCAAGTCCTTTGAGTCATATGTATACTCTGTATCACTAGTTTCCTTAGACATTAGAGAGGCTCCATAGATATGTGCCAACATGACTCAAACCTTCACAATGAAATATCAGTGAAATACCTCACAGTTTTAAATCAGATAGAATCTTGAAGGAAAAGAGAATTTAACGGGAAGCATATAGGTGAAAAGTGAAAACCAAGGTTTAAACACCATGAATGGGGAAATTATAAAAGAGTTAGGACTCTTTTGAAAAGACCAACAATAAATCATACCCCTTGAAAACTCTAAGTTTATAATGATCCAATTTCTCATTGTGCCCTAATTTTGTTAATATTGTCACTTGAAATTACACCCTATTGAATGTGTTGCTAAATATTCCAACGAAACATGGGATTGATATTCAGATGTGGGACCATTGTAGTGAAGATCAAATCTTTGGAGAAGATCAACTTCCTTTCTAACCTAAGTGCAATATTGTTGATCCAAATCAACACTAAATAACTCTAAAACTACAATCCTTTATCAAATTACATAAGGAGAGAGAGAGAGAGAGAGAGAGAGAGAGAGAGAGAGAGAGAGGGAGATAGAGAAATGAAAGTGGTGATGCACCAAGATCAAAATGTGATCTTTTTGTTTATTACAACACATGGAAGTAATGAAATTACTTAAAGGGCTTACAAAGTCTTCTATTCTATTAGTTTCTAGAAGTTGCATGAAGGTTAGTTTTGTACAGAGGCTAAAAGGAAATGAAATAATACCCAATTAGTTGCTAATGAATTTAACATAGTATATCACATACAATAACAAAGGAATTATGCATTCAAAAATCAAGGAAAGAATATATCACTCAACAAATTAGAAGTGAAGAGCAATAAAAGATGGAATTTTTTACTAAATCAAGAGGCTTTAAGACTATTACAATAGCATAGACGCAAATAATTATCCTAATTCTTTTTAGAGAATTGATCCTAATTATCTATAAAGTATTGAGCCTAGAATCAAAGAAGAAAAATCCAAGTTACAATGAGGCTTCACTACTTTATTCCTTTGCTAGGCACTAAAGAGACAAAGGGCATGGCTAAGAGAAACCCTAACCATGAACCTCTAGAGAATTTTTGATAGATCTACACAAAAATATGATGTGGCATCAACTAACATTTTTGACAATCATGCCATACCTCAATGTTTATGAATTTTGTGGTGAAGTACAAAAACCCCCATGAAATCTGCTACAAATGTGGCTAGAGATAGCCTTCTAATAAAAAGAATGCCCACAATTCATAATTGTAGCATGGTGTGCCACCTTGCTCTCCTTTTGGATCCATGGAGAAGCATTAAAATCAATTCTAGGGCCTTTATGGGTTGGATTGGGTAGTTGCAAAAATCATTGAGAATTGATGGTGAATTTTGGGTATTGGTACCTTGCAAAATGACACTATTGTAGATATTTGACACGCATCCACCCTTCCTTCAAATCCCAGCAAAATCCTTATGTTCTTCCCCACTATCAATCTTCATTCACATACCATTATAGGAAAATGGATTTCATTCAGATGTGGCGGGAAAAAGGATAACACTTGGACATGTTCCTATGCATAAAAATTTCTTGCAATTTAGATATATATGAAACCTCTGCAAACCCTTAGGCTTGTGGGATTTTGGTTGGCATCAAGACCTACAAATTTTCCTTCAAAATCTGGTTGCATAGGCAAGTTCCAATGGTGACATCAACAAAAAGATATGATGACATCATGATGACATGGAGGAGGCAACAAAAAATGAAGAGCAGGTGAAATGCGGAAGATCAAACTCCATCAGAACCCTACATAACATCAAGTGACAACTACACCTCTGGAAGATATCCATATCAATTAGAAATTCCCGCAATACCCAATAGAAGTGAAACTGCCAGAAATGTAGAAAAATAGTCCCCACTGACCTCAATCAAGAAATCTGCACCATTGACAACTAACTAAAAAAAGATGGCATCCATTTCCCCATACAACTTATACTTAGAAATTTTAGCTTTATTAGCTTGAATGCAAAAAATTCATATTGGGCCAATGTAAGAGGGAAACTAACATCTTAACTTCACTTTCAAGAATGAATTTACTGGGAACCTCCACAAATCCTTAGGCTTGTGGACCTTTGCAAGAAGATCACACCCATCGGTTCACAAGATTATAATCAGTTGATTCTTAGCTTCAGACGAATCCATGCAAGAAATCAAGCTTCATCTGCAACTACAGGAAAACCATCAACATATGTACCTATTATTCATATCTGGTTCTCTTGAGAATTCTCGTAATATCAGGATGAAATCACCTTTTCTGTACTGCATGAAAATTCATCAGAATCAACAAAGTATTAGACTGAGACGAATTTTTGGTTCACTTAAAAAGTTCAACAAATATTTTGTAGTAGCTTGAAATCTCACAACCAACATCAACGTAGAGTCTCACAAAGATTCAAATTAAATGCACTTTTCCACAAGGGTCTGGTGGTAGGTTGAAAACCCACAAAATCATAACTTGCTCATTTTTTTATCTAGACTCCACCCAAATTTAAATGAGGATAAAAATTTGGCTTCTACAAGACGGAATGCTTAAAAATTCTTAGGGGAGAGGATCTAGTAGATGAGCATGTACCAATAGTTGTGAGTGTATTTGTCATACTTTGATCGATCAATTAAACATATTCTCATTATTCTTTGAATATAAAACTATCAATAAATATTTTAAAAGTACCAATGTGTACCACTATTCATCATGTCATACAAAAATAAAAATAATAGTAGTTAAAATATAGCTCCACATTAGAGCAAAGTCAATATTATTTATTGTTAATCAAGATTACATACTAGAATATTATGTACTTGTCCTCACATTTAATAGTTTGATCTTATGTAATCTTGCACCTTTTTGTCCAAAGATATGTATAAAATAATATTGTTATATATTAATCACATATTTGATAATTTAAGATACAAGTGTACAACTTATCATTCTAACCCAAATAAAAAAGTATAATGTACAACTTCTAGTCTAAATACACACAATTGTCAATTATTTCTCTTCAAAGTACTTGCAAGAAAAAAGAAGCTGGAAGACTTGCCATTTGATACATAAATTATATTAATAGATTTCAAATATAAGATTTTAATTATTAGTTAAAATTTCAAGATGGTTCTATAGACTATACACTTTGTCAAGGTGGAGTTTGATGTTTTGAAAAAAAATGGCTATGTAATCTATTTATGAGATATTCAAAAAAAGGGTCACAGAGATCACTAGGAGTTTAAACAATGAGGGTTAAGAAATGACCCCATTTAATAGAATTCAACTTGTCCTCTGAATATTAAATAAAAAAAGTTGGCACTATGTTTTTTTTCTTTTTATTAGAAACAAAATCGAACAATTATAATGATCACCACAATGAGAAAACTTTGAAAATTAGTAATAACAACAAAAACAAAACTTTCTTGGGCTCTACCTTGACATATTAGCAACATACAGTCCTGAAATAAAAGTTCTAATTTTTTTATTAATTTCATTTTGATGTTCATAAATCAAACAAGAATGAATAGGGTTGGAATCATGAACCAAATCTAACATAAAAGTATGTCACTTATCTAATTTATAATTACATTTAAGATATTCTAGCAAAATAAATACAAAATTTAGAACCCCACATTACAAGTTCCAAGGGATTCAACAAAATAAGGATAAAAATTAATTTCAAGATTAACTATTTGTTCACCAAGACTCATAGATGAAAGATGAAGATCTCACATAAGAAAAATGAATTTAGATTCAAACATGTTGCTAGTGGTTGGAAGTATATACACCATAACATCAATGAAAAAAAGACACATTCTACCTAATAGAAATTATTATTATGCATACACCTTGACTACAACATAATGAATAATATAATGCATTTTATTCTTACTTATATATGTGTGTGTGTGTGTGCAAGATCATGGGGGTCCAAAAAGCGGCGATGTGAAAAAAAGACATTTTTAACATGCCCAAAAATGTGAAATTCACACCTTTGACTTTTTGCAGGCCCAAGTACAATATCCAAATGGATATCTGATTAATTTAAATCAGAGTTTATAATTTCATCGGATCCGACCTCGACGGATTGTTTAATTTTATATATTATAATATTTTTTAATATATTTATGATATACATATTAAATTAAAAAACATTATACTAATGCTTGTTAATTTAATATTATATCATAATATATTTAATATATTATAATATTATATTTTATTATAATATTTATATAATATTAAAAATTATATAATAATATAATACTATATTATATTATAATATTATGTTATACTATTATATAGTAATATAATATTATATTATAATGTAATATATGTATTATAATATAATACATGTATTATATATATATTATAAATAATATATATTATTTATAAATAATATATTATATTATATTATATATATAATATATATTATACGTAATATAATGTATATTATATATTTCAAAAAAACCATCACCAATTAAATATGGTCGGGTCCCAGACCCGACCATATTATAAAAAAACTATAATTCATAAAACAGATATCCATTTTCTGTGTTATAATTTAAAAAAAAATGAAAGTTCATTTTATATAATATTATATTATTTTATAATAATATAATACTATATTATATTGTAATATTATGTTTTGATTATATGGGAAAAATAGGTTTTGAAGCAACCTGAAACCCTTTACAACTATAGGCACAAAATGATGCTCAAAAAATACAACAGTAGACCGCCAGTAGCATCCCAAAAACCCAAAAACATCAAAAGATACAAATAGCTGCTCAAAAGATCAACAAAGAATACTAGTAGCTAGTTCAACAAGCCCCAACAGAGCTAAACCACAAGTGCAGTCTTCCGACCACCATGAAGAAACTTAACAAGAGATTGAGAGGATTGATTATGCTTAGGAAGACCTCTCTTCCTTCTTTGCACCACCATCCAAGAAAGATAATCCTTCGAATGATTAGAGCAAGGGGATAATGGGGGGTATGTGCAAGATCATCATGGAAAAAACAACCCCTTAAGTGGCAAAAAAATTAGAAAAATTAGAGTTAGGCAACTTGACGTAAAAATTTGAAGAATTTATCTATATTATTTCAAAAATATGTAAAAATAGAATTTGTAGAAAATTGAATGTAGTTTCTAAACTACTAGGTTTATTTTTAAAAAAATGTATTTAGTGAAAATTTGAAATTTCAGTGCAATAGTACTTAAATTTCTGGAAAAAATAAGAAGTAGGTGTCTGTCTGACCACCCTAACCGCAATAAAATGATAATATTTTAGATATAAGTAGAGGACTCATGTCTCAATGTGATGCATTTTTTTTGTAATTTTTTTCCAAGTAAATAATTAATTATGAATTTTTTATTACAACTTTTAAAAAATATAAAAACTTGTATGTCTGACCACCTTAACTTGGTCAAAACTTCATGAAATTCATTTTTTTAAAATCCTATAGTATGCGAAGCATAGAATGTGAAACATATTTTATATTCAAAAAATGTGATATCATTTGAAAGCTATAGATGTTTTTCAATCAACCTATCAATAAGGACTTTAGTCGTAATTTAAATAGAAAATGAATAATAATAATTTATTAAATTCAAAGTAAAGCATAATTTATATTGGTGGAAAGCTGAGAATCTATTTTAAAAACCCTTTTCATTTCATCAATTTTGGGTAAAACAAAAGTTGTCAGCCACATACCCCTACACATACCCATCATATCACCACTTTTTGGCCCATCATGATCCTGCACATACCCACGGACAAGCCACCAAAGTACCCTAAATGTCATCCCCACAACCAATAGCAGCAACAAGATATGCAGATAAAATTATAGTTACAACACCATTAGTAGAATCATTAGCAACAACGGTAGCTACCTCACTATTTGCAGCAACAAAAGTAGGAAAACTAGCTGTATTAGTAGCAGTTGCAGACACACCAATAGTTGCAGATGGACCAACAACACAAGCAACAACAACATAACCAAAAGCCCCAACAACAACAAAAGGCAATTGTGAACCATCAACAAAAGAAGCCATAACTTTAGGGGCCAATATTTCATCCCCAAAATCATCCCCAAAATCATCATCCAAATATTCTCCCACAACACCAAGTAGCATAACTCCAATGAGATTTATGACAATCAATAGCCAAATGACCTGTAGAAAAGCATCTCCTATAGTGGAAATGAAGTCTTTCATAATCAAGAATCTGAGACTATGGTCTAGCCCCACCATTCAAATGACTTCCCCGGGTAAATCTTTTGAGGTATCAACATCCACAAGAATGCGGGTAAAAGTAGGATGATCATAGACTAGAGAAGACGAATCAACCATAATAAACCTACCAATAGAATTTCTAATGGACTCAAAGCAAGGAGTCCAAAATTAAAGGGGCAAGTTAGGAAGTTTGACCTAGGTAGGGACAATGCTAATAGACTCAAAAAGAGGGTTGAAAGAAGGGAATCAAGGCTGGAGAGAAAGCGAGTGCTTCCCCCACAACCAAACACCCCCTTCCAACACCTGAGCCCTATCCTCCTTAGATTGAAAGGAAACCACAAAAAAATCCTTAGCTGAAGGATAGAGATCAATCCTATCCTCAACAATAGGCCTCCAAGACTCCAAAACCCACTTGTGCAAATTTGGGAGGGAAGGCCATAAACCATTAAATCTACAAATAAGAGAAGAATGAGAGAGATATTCTTCTTTGTCATACACCTCCTGCCCACAAAAAATAGTAGGTGTAGAAGAAGAACACCGTAAGGGTTTACCCTTAAAAGAGGGCAAAGAAGAAGAAGGGGTTTTACCTCTAGACCCAACCACCTTAGCAAAGGACTGAGAAGTAGGACACGAAAGGGGGACCTCCATGTGTAGCGACCCAGACCCTAAGGGAGGAAAATAAAAACCAACAAAACCACCAAGAAAAGGTCAGGAGCCAATAGGAGAAGAAAGTGGTACCCTAATAGTAGGTAACAAACCATCAGCAAGCACCCACGAGCTACCAACATCAAGCCTAGTAGTGTCCAAACTCAACCCAGAAGATGTTGACGCCACACTAGCAGCCAACAACGCACCTGAAGCTAGTGGAGAACCAACAACAACAAACCCTACAAAGGCCAAAACTGACCCAGAAGAAGCCAATGACACACCACAAGACAACAACGAACTAGAAGACAATGACAAACCAGAAGACAACGGTGCACCCAAATCCAACGACGCACCAGAAGATAACAGCAAACCAACTGCAGAATGCAAGGGAGAACCAACAAAGATAGTTGCTTCAGCAGAGAGCGGGAGCGCCATTTCCATGCTCGAAATGTATATTATAATATTATGTTATATTATATAGTAATATAATATAATATTATATTATATTATATTATATTATAATATTATATTATATTATAATATAATGTAATATATGTTTTATAATATAATATATATATTATAATATATTAGATTATATATTTCAAAAAGATCATCGCCAATTAAATATGATTGGGTCCCAGACCCAACCATATTATAAAAAAACTATAATTCAGGAAATGGATATCCATTTTCTATGTTATAATATAAAGAAAAAAAACCTGAGAGCTCATATTATATAATATTATACAATAATATAATACTATATTATATTATAATATAATACTATATTATATTATAATATTATGTTATATTATATAGTAATATAATATTATATTATAAATTATATTATAATATAATATATGTATTATAATATAAATTATATTATAATATAATATATGTATTATAATATAATATAATATAATATATGTATTATAATATAATATAATATAATATAATGTTATTAAAAAATATTTTATTATATTATAATATATATTATAAATTATATTTATTATATATTATATTATATATTTCAAACAAACCATCGCCAATTAAATATGGTCAGGTCTCAGACCCAACCATATTATAAAAAAACTATAATTTCAAGAGATGGATATCCATTTCAAAATGAATGTTTGTTTCCTGTGTTATAAACCAATTAAAAAAAACTCGAGAGCTAATTTTACTTGTTTAAGTGTGCGTTTTTTAAGTCTGCAACTCGGATATCTATTCACCAAAGGTGAATTTGATCAAAATATATCAAATTTATAAGGTATGTTTGGATTTTTCTATTTTTATTCAATTTTTATTCATTTTGCATTATTTTTTTCTTAATTTTAGTCAAAAATAGGGTAAATTTGATAGATTTTTTATTGCATTAAAATTATTGTTAATTTTGAAAAATTATATCAATTAACAAGTTTAAAATGGATCAATATGAAAATCCTAACCCTACAAAAGATGAAAATCCAATCCCCACACAAAATGAAAACCCTCCAAACCCTCCTTCACTGCAACTGTTGTTTCCAAATTAAAATGTACCAACAATACACGAGTATATTCAAAGAAATTTAGATCAATTAAGAAAAGTATGTCAAATCTATGAGACACTTGATGAGCTATCGGACATGAAAAACACTTTGGAAACAATAATTTCAAATGTTTGAAACTTTGGCAACTCAACATAATATATTTGCATAGTGGTGAGAGGAACAAAGCCAATTTTATGCTGATGGGTTATCATATGATGAGGTGAAGGCACTTGATATTGAGAAATCCCAATTAGCCTAGTTATTCATTGATCAGAGAACAAGACAACATGTTAATGTGCAGAAACCAAAATTTTCAATTAAATGGTGCACCCATAGAGGCATATTAGATAATTTTTGGAGACAATGGATGATTTTTGATAAACCACCCAACAACAATCTTGATGTCCCTCAAAAATTTCTTCAAAAATTATATGTTGAGTTTGTGCTAGGGAAACATGTCAATTACTTTGACATGCGAGATTTCTAGGGTGTTGGTAGAGGGATGCCATAGGATAGACCTAGAGCACACTGAGTCACCCCAGTTCATCCTCCTCCACCTATTGCTGCCCTGACTCCACTACCTTACCCTAAGATTGTTGTAGATGAAGGGAATCTGAGCATTTATGTGTTACATTTGTTGAGTGATCATTTGGTCATGCAAATCCATCATGTTGTGCAACCATTTGATGGTGCATCCCAACATGTTGGTGGTGCAGTTGTTGCATCAGCTCCCACTCGTACACCATCCTCTTTGGGGCATACTTGTGTGCCTCATCATTGCATGACCTACAATAACTTATGTTTGGGACCTCTTTGATGGTCCATTGAGGCCTCCATAGACACATTTGACTATGAGATTCATGATATGTCAGATGTAGGAGTTGATAGAGCACGAAGTGGACCATTTGCAGGAGAGACATCAACTGCTAGGGATGATATAGGAGAACCAATAAGACTTAAAGTAATTTCGTTGTTTGTTTTATGTAAATTCTTTCATATTTTATGAGAGATATTTGTACTAATATATGTTTATGTGTTTGAATTTTTAATAGTTGTTGACAGAGGAGTAGATGTTGGAAGTGCGGGATGCTACACATACTGCAATTTCATTTGCGCTAGATAATCAGTGTACGGTAAATTATTTAAATTGTTATTTTAGATGTTAATTTTTGAAATCTATTATATTTAAATACATGTGCTACATATATTGATGGTCTGATGCAATCTTGTCTTTTTATGCAACAACCTAGTTCTTATATAGCCTGGTTGACTAGGTCTGACCCATTGGATGAAGTTGCACAACAAGTATATATATATTTTATTCTCGACATTATAATTATATGTGCATGTGCATTTACATTCTTGTCATTTTTTATATAGGAAACCATCTTAGCTGATTCATCCACTATGAGCCCATCTAGTGTCATAGCATCACAATAGGTATGTGTTTATTTTATATTGCAGATCATTTCTGTTTAGATAGGAGTAGATATGTGATTAGTAGATATGACTATTTTTCAACAATTATATGTTAATTTGTATCATTTTTATTTTATCTACTATATTCCTCTACTCAACTCAACATTGTGACGAGTGTGAGACCATTACTTTATACGAGGACTCTTGATCATGCTAAGGGACAATCATATGTAGAACATCTTGCATAAAAGAGAGCAAGACTTGAGGTAAACAAGAATTGAATTATTGATATAATTATATAATACATGTATATTGATTTTAATGTTAAATTTGTAATTTATAAATGATGGTATATAAGTTTCTATTTACTAGTCTAACTTGTCAACCATTCACATAATTAATCTAATTTGTGGTTTGAAATGTTATTGTACAGGAAACTTTGGAGCAACTAACTTCTTTGAGGAGGCTCGATTTTGATGGTCCAACATAGAATTAGAATATGATATACATTGACATGCACTTAGGGTTTGATAGATCTTGAGATGGAATATATGCCACATTTTGTAAAACTTGTTGTAAAACTTGTTCTGAGTAGGCATATGTCAATTTTTTATATGCAAAAACACAATTATTCTATAGTTTTATATACAAGAATTGATATTCGATCTAATTTGTTCCTCATGTGCATGTCTTTCTACTTTGAATTTTCAAAATGGAATGTATAATTATCTTAGAATGGTTTAAAGTTATGATTGATAGTGTATGTTATAGATTAACGAAATTACATTTTAATAGTTCACTTATGAATTACAATTGGTAATCCATCTATTTCTTTGAGGATTTTTTAAAAACAATTCATTGCCTTTTCTATTGTATCACATTTTTCATACATGTCTGCCAATACATTTTTATCAAACACTCAATTTGAGAATACCCATGATTTCAAGCTCTATTGAATGAATTAACATTTGGCATTATTTTGTTTTTTGAACTTGTGTAATGAAATGTGTAGCTGATTTTTATTTCAAAAGAAGTTAAAATTAATGAAAAGTGAATACAACTTAATGAAATGCATTTCATGTTACAGTGTTCATTTAAAAGTAATATAATCATCTTGATAAAAATTAATGTCACTTAATGTTCATTCAAGCTTAATAACATGTAAAAGGTATAAAATAATCTTGAGTAAGAATCGATATCTTTCCACCATAGGGGTTTGATGCAACCTTCAAACAAATTCCTTACAATTAAACAAGATACATGTTCATTAGATTGTTCATGTGAAATCTATACAATAACCACAATTAGCAATTAAGACATCAGTCAACCATGATGCAACCATTAAATAGACCAAATGAGTGTGATACTACCATTAAACAAACCAAATACAACTCCATGAGATGCATATTATTTGACCTTTGACATGCAATTTGTATTATCGTAATACACAAAAATGAATGTTCCTAACCATAATGCATCATTAAGCAAACTAGGAATACTATATGGGTACATTTACATTGGGAATGGTCCTTTTTTTCATCCAAACATGTCAAACAACTCTGAGCTACATTGGACCAACGATTTCCCTTAAGAGTCCAAAGTGCAAAAGGACAACAATCTTTGACGGGCTATTACCCTACAACTATGATGCTTATAGACTCTCTGTCAGAGGATACATGATCGTGTTGGGACCTTTTTCAATAATCTCCCTCATTTTTTGCTATCTTAGAGGAATTTTTCTGTGGTGAAGAGTTTTCAGTTGAGGAAAAAGTTGTCAGATGCAAGCAGTGTAAAGTTGCAAAGTGCTACAAATTTTATTTTACAACTCATACAAGCAAACAAACTATTCCAACACATCTGTATGGGTATGTTTACACTAGGGATGGTCCTCTTTTGCATCCAAACATGCTAAATCACTCTGAGCTACATTAGACCAACGATTTCCTTCAAGAGTCCAAAGTGCAAAAAGTAGCAATCTTTGACAAGCTATTACCCCAAAATCGTGATGCTTATAGACTCTCCATTAGAGACTATAGGATCATGTTGGGACCTTCTTCAATAACCTCTCTCAATTTTTGCTATCTCAGAGGAATTTTCATGTGGTGACGAGTTTTAGTTGAGGAAAAAGTTGTTAGATACAAGTAGTGTAAAGTTGCAAAGTGGCGCAACTTTCATTCTGCAACTCATACGACTAAATAGACTATTCCAACATGTCCAGATGCTTACGTTTACACTAGGGATGGTCCTCTTTTGCACCCAAATACACTGAATCACTCTGAACTACATTGGATCGACGATTTCCCTTAAGAGTCTAAAGTGCTAAAAGATAGCAATCTTTGAAGGGCTATTTCTCAAAAACCATGACACTTACATAATCTCCATATGAGATTATGGGATTTTGTTGGGACCCTCTACAGTAATCTCTCTTGGTTTTTTCTATCTCGAAGGCGTTTTCTTGCGGTGACGAGTTTTTAGTTGAGAAAAAGTTGTCAAATACAAGCAGTGTAAACTTACAAAGTGGTGCAACTTTCGATCTGCAACACATATGACCAAAAAAATTGTTCCAACACATCTATATGGATACGTTTATGCTAGGGATGGTCCCTTTTTGCACCCAAATACACTTAATCACTCCGAGCTACATTGGACAGATAATTTCCCTTAAAAGTCCAAAGTGGTAAAAGGAAGTAATCTTTGAAGGGTTATTTATTAGAAACTGTGACACTTACAAACACTCCTTCTAAGGCTATGGGATTATGTTGGGACCCTCTACAATAACCTCTCTTAGTTTTTTTTATTTTGGACGATTTTCCCATGGTGACAAGTTTTTGGTTGAGGAAAAAGTTGTCAAATGCAAGTAGTGTAAAGTTGCAAAGTGGTGCAGCTTTTGTTTTGCAACTTGTACGACCAAACGAATTGTTCCAACATGTCTAGATGGGTACGTTTACGCTATTCATGGTCCTCTTTTTCACCCAAATACGCCGAATCACTCTGAGCTACACTGGACCGACAATTTCCCTTTAAGAGTCAAAAGTGCTAAAGGTAGCAATCTTTGAAGGGATATTTTTCAGAAACTGTGATGCTTACAAATTCTCTTTCTAAGGATATGGGATCATGTTGGGACCCTCTACAATAACCTCTCTCATTTTTTTCTATCTCGGAGGCATTTTTCTGTGGTGACAAGTTTTCAGTTGACGAAAAAGTTGTCAAATGCAAGCAATGTAAAGTTGCAAAGTGGTGCAACTTTCATTATGCAACTCATACGACCAAATAGACTATTCCAAAACATCTAGATAGGTACATTTACACTAGGTATGATCCTCTTTTGCAGCCAAATACGCAGAATCACTCTGAGCTACATTGGACCTGGGATTTCCCTTAAGAGTCCAAAGTGCTAAAAGGCAACAATATTTGAAGGGTTGTTTCTCAAAAATTGTGATACTTACAGACTCTCCATTTGAAGCTATGGGATCATGTTGGGACCCTCTACAATAACCTCTCTTAGTTTTTACTATCTCAGAAGCTTTTTACTGTGGTGATGAGTTTTCAATTGAGGGAAAAGTTGTCAAATGCAAGCAGTGTAAAGTTGCAAAGTGGTGCAACTTTCATTCTGCAATTTGTAGGACCAAACGAACTATTCCAATACATCTAGATGGGTACGTTTATGCTAGGGATGGTCCTCTTTTGCACCCAAATATGTTGAATCACTCTGAGCTACATTGGACTGACGATTTCTCTTAAGAGTCCAAAGTGCTAAAAGACAACAATATTTGAAGAGCTATTTCTCAAAAACTGTGATGCTTACAAACTCTCCATCTGAGGATATGGGATCATGTTGGGACCCTCTACAATAACCTATCTTTTTTTATATCTCTAAGACATTTTCCTATGGTGTCGAGTTTTTAGTTGATGGAAAAAGGGTCAAATGGATGCAATGTAAAGGAGAAAAGGGGTTTAGGGTTCATTTTGTTTCTCACTAGTAAGTGAAAATGTGATTCATTTACTCAAATACACTTAAGTCATGAACTACACACATGAATACAAAGTACACACATTAAAACACCTAGGTCATAAAGTATACATTAGAATACTCAAATACACTTAAGTCATGAACTATGTACACATGAATACAAAGTATACACATTAAAACATCTAGGTCATACAATATACATTGGAATAATCATAAGTGATAAAGTATACACATAAGTTGTAAAGTATACACTTGAATACACGTAAAGTGTACACAATATGCATGATATTATCATTCAATAATTGCTATCAAATATAGGACTTATAAAATCGCACGCAGGCATACAACAAATGACCCTAATACATAGTCATTTCCCAGGAGGGGAAGGAAATAGAGCACGCATTGCCTTCATGGTTGACACAGTCTTCCAGAAGAGGAGCATGTTGACATTCTGGAGTGACAAGCATCTATACAAACCATCAAGGTAGCAATTAAACTACATACAATAGAAAAGATGCTTAGAATAACAAATCTATATTATTCTAAATGACCTAATTGATGATGAAATGGTAATGAAAACTATAAAAGATGCTTACAATAACAAATATATATTATTGTAATATGTTGCATGCCTCTCCCAAAGGATTAGAATTGGCTATTGTTGTAGTAGGTCCATGATCAATCATGTCAGAGACATCGCAATATACTTCAAATGAGAAATCTATATTGTCACAATAGAAAAGATGCTTAGACTAACAAATCTATATTATTCTAAACAACCTGAATGATGATGAATTGGTAATGCAAACTATAAAAGATGCTTAGAAAAACATATTTTTATTAAATTCTAATATGTCACATACTTCTGCCAAAGGATCAGAGCCGGCTATTGTTGCAACAACTCCATGATCAATTGTGCAAAGAAAATCACAATATACTTCAAATGAGAAATCTATATGGTCACAATAGAAAAGATGCTTAGACTAACAAATCTATATTATTCTAAACAACCTGAATGATGATGAATCGATAATCCAAACTATAATATATTCTTAGAATAACCAATCTATATTATTCTAAACAACCTAAATAATGAATCTTAGCAGATAAACAATATCAAAATGTGATGAACAATATCATAGGTCTATCCCATACAACAAATGATCTGCTACTCAAGTGTTCCTATACCTGGTCATCTCTTACCTTCAGAGTTTCCAGTAATGCTTCATGATCAACACTACTAATTGTCCATAGTTTTTTTTGCTTTTGGTCTAGCATGATGTATCAATAACTTAACATTTGTTGCTATAACAAGGTGTGAATACATGAGAATGGTTTTGTGTTTCTCATAGTCTTCAAATGTAGGTACATAGTTCTTTCTAATCATATATGTTCACAACCAAGTTTCAAAAACAACAACTGAACCTATGTGATCAAAACTTTTTTTATCAACATCTAAATATACTTAGAATAACAAATCTATATTATTGTAAACAAGCTAAACGATGATGAAATGGTAATGTAACCAAGTTCAAGAAACAACAAATAAACCTGTAGGATACATGAAGCCACCATCATCTGTCATTAGTTGTGTTAGCTTTTTCTTTCCTGGTACACATCATGCCAACCAATAATTTGATCCCTCTTCATTCCCCTATGGTGCTACAACTGCATAGACACATACTAGTACAATATTTGAAAGATGATCATAGTCAAGTGAACTTTCCATTACATCTTATAATGAGGATTATGCTATAGATAAAGGGGTTAGGTACTGTGGAATCCATGTATCTAGCCACTCACTTAACCCGCACTGATCCCAATCACACTGAGTGCAATTCTAACAAAAAAAAGCCATCTCTCATGTCCATATGGTCCATGCACTCGCATATGAGCTTTGAATTGAATGCATATTTGAAGAATATCTAATTGTTTGGCATTCCATTTTGTCTCCCACTATGCCCTCCACAACCAACCAAAAGAACCTACACACTTGTGAATCAAGTGTCCCTCCTCGTGATAGTGCATAAGTACAACAATCCACAATAGAACTTGCATCATTGAATGTTGCACCACCTTTGATCTTCATTTGTTCCTTAACCAAAGCTCTCTTCACACATGCACCTGTGCCATCATGCTCGCCTTTTCTATGCCCAAGTTTGAACAAACTCCAAATATGTGGTGCACCCCTCTCTATATGCATCCTGCTCAACCAATAAAACATGTGAGCATTCTTGAATTGACATGTGTAGTTATATGACCAAATCAAATGTTGACCCATTGCAATTCCTTTTTCCTATAAGAACTCAAAAAAGTTTTCAAAACAATGTTGTACAAACTCAGATGAATGAGATCTATCATCACTCATGTAAAAATGGTACTCCCTGATTATCTTCCTTTCCTCTTTTGTACTCTCAAGGTTATGCCTATATGTTATGTGGACAAAAATAGCAATTTGAATAGAATTATAATATTGTGATTGAAATTTATTTTGTGGTTGCAATGTGTAATTTTTAGCAAAATCAACTACAGATACAATAGTTCCAATGGGGAAAGAGTCCTTACACATCCTGAATTTCCAATCCAACCACTGCAACCTATGGCTATGCCTTGCATACTTATAGAAAATATTTTTCTTAAAATCTGAAATAAAATGAACAATACTTACCTCTTGCAACAAAACTCTCATCTAGAACCCTCACATCCACTCTTCAATGTGTATTTGATTGTCTCATACTTGTTTTTTTCAACAATTTTGTTACCAAAATCATGATCACTTCCCTCATGAAAGCATGTTACAAACTTCAATAAACCACCACATTGCAAACATGTTTCATTTAAACAATGATTTCTATAAAATAAGCAACCATCACCTCTAATGAATAAAAATGAATCTAACAACTCCCTGGATGACTTGAGAAGTTGCACTATATGACACTCCAACAACATTTTTTCAGTATGCATAGTAGAACGAATCTGGCATAACAATTCATGATACATTGAAAACTCAACATGGTATTTACAATATGTATTACAAACCTTAATAGGAACACAATGAAATGGCTTGCAAGACTCAAAATCCTTTTGTGAGATTTTCAAATGTGGATGTTCTTGAAAAAATTGTTTGTACAAAATTATTTTACTACATTCCAAACAATGTTCAGGATGTGGTGTACGATGTCGATTACCAATTCATAACTTTAAAACATCCTTTACATTCGATGATACTCTAGAGTGAGAATTTCAATATTATTCAATTTGCATCTATACATTATCGGTTAGCTTTTTATCAGCATGTGGAAGCCTCCCACTAAAAGCCCATGTATCATTTTGAAGAGCACTATCAAGTCTTCCTCTTCTTGAGAATGCTCTACTCAATGTTTTATGATTTAAGTTAAAATGAATACAAGTTTATTTCATTAAATGAGAATTTTTCAAATGATGGCTTACTTGTGAGGTTGTGATCACTCTTTGAGCAGCCCTTTTATCTTTTTCCTTACTAGTCTTTCCAATAGAGGTTAGAGCATTAAAAATATTTTTTACAATAAGACTATTTTTTTCTAATTTTTTTGTGAGATGAATCTTCAATTTTTTTTAATAATGGTCTCATTATGTAAATATTAAGTAATTGTAGAAAAAGTTGGCATTGTTCAATTAATGTCTTATTGGAAAATAATTCATTGAAAAAATTTCGTAGCCCACAAACAAACCATTCATTCTGACCTTTTTCCTTCAAGATTATCAATTATGTTCTCATCTATTTCAACCAACCATTTAGGTGTTCTTTTGTAATTAGGTGTTGCATAAGGTTCATTTTTAACATTTTCATTTTCAACTACAATGTTATTAACATTTTCCTTCTCTCTATTTTCAACATTTTCAATAACAATTTCATTTTGAACAACATTTCCATTGTAAAAAAGAATTTCATTTTCAACCACATTTTCATTTTCAATTTGAATATGATGTTCAATATTTTTAATTTCTATTTCATCTTCACTTGAATTAACATTTAATGGTTCAGAAGAAGCTTCAATTTGAATATTTTGCATACCTTGGACCATCTTTTCCTATGACTTTCTCTATCTTTTGCTCTATATGCTTCAATTTGATCTGTTGTAAATTTCCTTTTACCTTTTCTCTTACGTCGACTGCTTCTCTCCATAGCACAACAAAAAAACACACACAAATAATTGGAATTCTAAAAAAGTGTTAGAGAATCTTTGAAAAGTTGAATTTCGTCTAATGCAAATAGAAAGCACAAGAATTTCATGACAAAAAGAATGTAGGGACTATTGGAATACTCAAAACGGTCCCTTTTTTATTTTTTATTTAACTTAAACGAAACAGATATTCATTTTCAAAACAGATATCTGTCTTGAAACATATATCCGTTATGTAAACCAATTGACATGCTTCCAAGTGTACATAATCCTCAGCAATAAAACGGGTATCTGTCTATAACGGATATCCATTATAGAAAAATATATATCACCTCTAGTGTTTTGATTAATAGGGAAAAACATGTTTTGAAGGGACCTGAAACCCTTTACATCAGAAACAAAATGCTACTCCAAAAAATATTCAAAAGTCTACTAGCAGCAACCCAACAACCAAAAAACCAACTACCACGAGTGCCAAACTAAAAGAAGAAAATCAACAACTAGTAACACCCACCAACAAAACAACCAACAAAAGAAAAACACCAAACATGTAAATAGAAAAAAAAAAAAAAATTAGTTAAGGCCACTCAAAGTTTTGGCCACCTCAATCTGTTGGTTTTTATATTTTTCAACCATATCCAGTAGTTCCTTTTTCTCAGCATCAAAAATTTTCTTCCATTTAGTCGACCCTCTACCAACAAGTACCTTGTCATCATCCTTCACAACTTTTTTACCCTTACCCTTAGCCATTTTCTCTTTCTCCATGATCTCAGAGAAGAAAACTTGATCTTCTCTGAGCTACCCAATTTTCTTAAAGAGAATTTCTTAAAGAGAATTTCCAAATCTTTTGCACTATTCTTAACCAAAGTGTGGCTTACCTACAATAATTTTTTCATATCCCCATTAATACCAACAAACTTGGCCTCAAGGGTCTGCATTTTATCCCTACACAATGCCTTGAAATCATTAAACGAACCCTCTAGTTCCACCATTCTATCAATGAGGATGTCAGACACAAAGGCCTTCTAAACATTATGCATATTCACCTTTAAGCCTCTTATATTGATATTAATTTTATTGAATTCTTGCAAAGTCCATTTAGCCAATTTGAATGTTCCCATTGCCCTAGCCCTCGCCATGTCTAGCAAACCAAACATAGAAGTATCATCCTCATCCAGGTACAAAAAATCCTCTGAAAGAGGATCAATCTTGAAGGGTAGATTAACATTTTTCTTTTCCTCCTCCACATTCAGATTCCAAAACTCATTAACTAGAGACACCTTAGGAATTTCATGAACTGGAGAATCCTCCACAGTCACTATTTTATCTGCAAGAACCTTACCTTCCTCTACCTCCTTAGGGTCCCTGGCCGAAACTGCAGAATCCTTTTTCTTCAAATTGGACAAACTCTTCAACAATATTCTCAGCTTTTCAACTAAACCAACATTAACCTGGGCCCCAACCTCAAGAGCCCCACCAACAATACCTTTATCAAAAATCACTTTTGTAGCCTTAGGAGAGGACCCATCCAACCGAACCTCTGTATCATCACTCCTAGAAAAGGCCAACCTCTTAGGAGCCCTATTACTCTTAGAATCCACCAACTTCCTTTTCTTGGAAGCCAAAGCCACAACCATAGGGAAGACATCTTCCTTGTCCTCATCCCAGTCCTCCGACAAGGAGTATGAATCCGACGAACCTGATAAAGCACTTAAAACCTCTTCCTTGCCTTTGATGGTCAGAGCTGGGGTTAGAGATTGGACATGCTCCATAATAAGAAAATTTGGCCCTTCATGGAGGATAGGGGCCCTCCTATTCTTCAGATGAGCATACATCGAGGATTCCAATGAAGATAAAAGGAATAAGGGAAAGTAAATAAACAAGCCATGCCTAAAATGATTCAAGAGAGTGAAATGGTGGCCAAGAAGAGCCTTAAATCTCCCTTCTAGCTTCACGTATCGCATCATCACCTCCACAACCCTAGCCTAGATTTTCTTGAGGGAGGTTTTGTCATAACCCTAGCTCTCCAACTTGAGAAAATTCTTCCGCTCATCATCCTTTAAAAATAGGGTCATCGCTTCTTCATTGCTCTTTTTGTCTTTGAAAAATTTCCTTCCCACAGTTGGTATTCCCATAATGGTGGCAATAAGGTCTTCATTCACCTCCACCTCCATCCCTTTCAACACCAGCTTGCGGTTATGCCAAATAGAGACAAACTTGGTCAAGGAATTAGGGTCATGACCATGTAATCTCTCCAAAAATGGAGTGAAATTTCCATGACAAAGAATGTTCTAGAGCTTCTTCTTTCTCTGTATATCACCACATGAGTGTGGCTCAACTCAGCTTCTATCACCGCCCATGGTAACCCAAACAGAACACACAAAACCCAGGTGAAAGCTAGCCAGAAAAAATGAAATACCCATAAAATTCCTAGAAAACATGCCAGATGGGAAGATGTACAAGGCCATAAAAGGGTATGTGTAGGATCATGATGGGCCAAAAATTGGCAATATGATGGGTATGTGGCTGACGACTTTTTTTTTACCCAAAATTGATGAAATGAAAAGGATTTTTAAAAGAGATTCTCATCTTTCCACCAATATAAATTATGTTTTACTTTGAATTTAATAAATAATTATTATTCATTTTCTATTTGAATTACGACTAAAGTCCTGATTGATAGGCTAATTGAAAAACATTTATAGCTTTCAAACGGTATCACATTTTTTGAATATGAAAAATGCGTCACATTCTATGCTTCACATACTATAGGACTAAAAAATAAATAAATGAATTTCATGAATTTTTGACCAAGTTAAGGTGGTCAGACATACAAGTTTTTATATTTTTAAAATTTGTAATAAAAATTATAATTAATTATTTACTTGGAAAAAATACAAAATATATGCATCACATCTGACATGACTCCTCTACTTATATCTAAAATATTATAAAAAATATTATCATTTTATTTGTGGTTAAGGTGGTTAGACAAACACCTATTTCTTTATTTTTCCCTGAAATTTAAGTACTATTATATTGAAATTTCAAATTTTCACCAAATAGATTTTAAAAAATAAAAATAAACCTAGTAGTTTACTACATTCAATTTCCTACAGATTCTATTCTTAGATATTTTTGAAATAATATACATAACTTATTCAAATTTTTACGTCAAGTTGCCTAACTCTGATTTTTTTGAATGATTTGCCACTTAAGGGCCTGCTTTTTCCATGGCGATTCTGCACATACCCAAAAGCCACATCAACTTATCTAGTACCATCATTTCTTAAAATATTTCTAGCATCCTCAGGAATGATTGACCCTTCCTCCCACGAGTGAAATTTACTAAGGCTGAGAGCCAAATTGGCAAAATAATTAACAAGATAGTTTCCTTCCTAATAAACGTGAGACGAGAGTCTCAACACAAGATTGTACAACATCATTACTATATCCTTTATTAACTAATCAACGTTCCAACTCGAGGGATGAGTACCACACAAATAGTTTATGATATTCATAGAATCACCTTCCACCCAAACTTTGGAAAACCCCTTACTAATAGTATATCTAACACTCATGAACACAACCTCCACATCTGCATGATGATTATTTTGTGTACCCAATGGGAGTGCCACTGTGCCAAGAAGTCTGCCAAATTTACCTCTTAACACCCCCCGCATCTAGCAGCCCTGGGATTCCCCTTCGCTGCCCCATCAAAGTTAATTTTAATCCACCCAGCTGAGGGTGGCTGCCATCTTGTGTTCTTCCTCGTAACAGAGCTAGCCTTGGGAGTAATAATAGGAACCAAAGAAATTTTCCAATTTGAAATCACCTTAAGATCATAGCCAGCAAGGCACACAGTCGGATCACATTGAGCATAGTTAGATCTAATGAGAGTAAAATTCTCTAGGATAGGCCAACAAACTTTGATGAAAAGACTCTCAACCTCTAGTGTTATTACAATGTCATATGTTATATAATATATATTATATATCAATGTATATTAATATATATATATAATATATATTATATATTTATATATAATATATAATATATATATCAATATATATTATAATATATAATATATAATATATAATAAATATAATATATGATATATATTAGGGTAAGTGCACCAAGATGGTTCCCAAAAAGGGGGCTTAAGTGGCCACTTTTTTTCTGAAATCAGGAAATACTAACCTTGGACGTGAAATTGAGGATAGTTACACTCAAAAATTTGAGATGGAACAAAATATGATCAAAGTGTCTGAGTCTACTTTCTAAACTACTAATCTATTTTGAAAATAGTTGAGATTAAGGGTTCAAATGAGGGATGTACACAAATTGGTGTTGCTTTTGTCAGAAAAACATAACATATCAACTCTTGTACGACCCTCGTACGGTGAACTTTTTTTTAGTATTTTTAAAATTGCTACAATTAGAAATTAGGTAATAGTATGTAGTTGATGCATAATTTTCTGATAATTTTTAAATGAATATTTTATTTTTTA